>SSNS01000720.1:92584-114341 GCA_006937985.1 Aphyosemion australe | reverse complement strand
CGGTCGAACGTATGGAGGTAAATTTGGTGCAAAAAGATTTGTGTCTTGTCCCAGGGAATTTGAAGTCACAGAAAAAAATCCAGAAAAATCCTATCTTTCACAGGTACAAAACAACAGCTACGACTATACAAAATCTTAGGTACGACTACACAAATTGCAGTCTTTGAGTCACAAATTTTTTTTTCACACAGCCCAATTTTGCACCACTTGTCTCAGGCAAGAAAGTGAGACGTAGCCTGTGGGTAATTCGTATGTCTGTACACCAGGGGGCGCTTTTAAGCTCAGTCTTAAACAGGAAGTGTATCCACCAAGGACGTCAGGTCTAAGGATGAGACAGATATCTGCTCTGCTATGGTGACTTTCAGCTACTCTGCACTTAGCTGTTGAGCAACACGTTGGGGTAAGTTCATTTATGTATGCTTTCCAACCTTATTTCGACTCGTTTAACTTTTTTTTCCTGAACAAAGTGATCTACTAACAGAAAGACAGAGTCGTTTTCCGCCCGGACCTATTTAGATGCGACACCCCACACCAACGTCTTATAAAAAGTGTGAGTTCGTGACAGAAAGTACATTTTGTTTCAGATTTATTTACTGAAAACACATCTTGTGTCGTTTATTAACCCAATTTTTACAGTACTAGATATTTGTCTGTGTTATTGTGGACTCCTAGCTGCTGTTGTGTAGCACAGACGCTTGTTAGCGTTTCGCTAAAGCCAGCGTTCGTGATCGTGTCGGTGACACCGTTACTATAAATAGCTCCACAGCAAGCTGCAGCAGCAGGAGAAACGCTGGCTTGTTAACTTGTTAAGTTTCTGATGGTCAAATATGGCAAGTTCTGTTCATTATTTCTGTCTATGGACGCTGTTAATTCTGTAGTGAAGTCACAGAAATGTGTTCCTACTGGTTTATTTATTCTGATCTCACCTCACACACCTAAGAAAACCTGTGACGGATGGATGTCTTGTTTAAATGGAATATAAGCTAATTAATTGTTAAAAGGTTGGCTTGGTCAAACTGAAAGTAGGTTTTATTCCAGGTTAATTTACAAATAGTTTTAAATGTCGTTGGAAACAAAACCCAGAAGTTATTAAATAATAACATAAAGCCTTTCATCAGATCCTCTGTTCCTTTTTACTGCATCCTGTAGCCGTTTCCTCATTTTATCATTTAAACCAGAATAAACACAAGACATCGATTTCCAAGGACTCAAATCTGAATCATTTTAAATGACAGTTTTTTATTTTATTTTCAGACAACCAGAAGAAAACCCCAAACTACGCTGGTCGGCTTCTTGTCTTGTCATGGTAACTCAGGTATCCTACGTGCCCAGAGTCTTCACATCACATTTCTTTTTGTGTAACTAATAGCTTTAGATTGAAAATATTTCTTTCTAATCTTTAATAGAAACTTTTAACACTGTGTGCAGGATTTAAGTGACATGTTAATGATAATATAGCAAAAATCATGCTGGTAATGTTTTGAGGCACTGACTCACTTCACTTTGTAAATGTGTTGTCTGTTTTCTGTCTTTATTTTGTTCTACTCAGATGGTCCTGGACAACAGAGGACCACCAGATGGTCTCGCAGGAGCAGGGCTCTCAGCATCATGACAGACCACCCACCCAGCACATGGACTGTTTAGCCTGCTGCACACTGGAAGCATCAGCTTCGCGGAACGGCAGCGGAATGGCTTACTCGCGATTTTAACTAATTGCCAGTGCACACCGGGAGAATCTCAGCCACGAAGCGGCTTCACCGCTGTGCTCCTCATTGGATCACAAGATCCCTCAAGACTTCAAAGGTCACAGTTTGTTTATGCCATCCGCCATTAATCCAAAAAGAAGGAACTCACGTTTGACATTGCTGTCTGATGTCATATATAATGTGGTTCCTCTCCACTGCCAGGATTAAAGCCATGAAAAACACACGGCTTCACGTCTCGAATGATGCAGTAAATAAATAAGCCGTGAGGTCACACGTATAGGCGTAATCAACATAGACATGAAATAGCATAGTTGCAATAGACTTTTATTATGAAAATTACTGTGCATTTTACACTGAAACTGAGTGTGATTTCCTGTCTAGCCCTATCTTAACTGCGGAAATTGATGCATCCCAGAAGCGGCTCACAGCAAAAATAGAACTCAATCCTATCTTTTACCGGCACGGCGTGCCGCTTCTGGGATGCGTCAGAAAATTGCCACGTCGTGTGTCACTGTCAATCCCTGTCCCAATTCGCACTCGAAGCTTTACTGCACACCTCCTGTGAGTGCACTTGAGACGGGCATAGGGTGCAGTTCCAGTATTGTGATTGGGCCAATGAATTGTAACTCTTGGGCAATTCGCTTGCTTGTACAGCACAGGGCCCTGCTGAGCTAAGAAAAAAATGTAAATCCCATGGCCATTTTGGTTTTAACAAACTTTGTATTGAACTTGAATGATTTACAAAAGTCAAAATGAGGACAAAAGTGAACGCCATGGATTAAAAAAAGATGGTGACAAAGTATGTTATGTTCTGGTCTCATTCACGACAGACTCCAGAATCTCTGTTTTCTACCCAACGGGGTAGCCAGTTTTATTAACACGTCAATAGCAACGTACAGTCCAGCCCAAACCCATTTCCGGTGTAAGAGCCTAACCTTCCGTGTAGCAACACAACCCCTTACGGAACAAACCATCTTTTTTGGAACAAACCATCTTGCAAACAATAATTCCCATTATTACATCCCTTCTTTTTTACTCTTTTTTTTTTCCTCTTCTTTGAAACTAACACATTTCACTATTCAACCATGTACATTTCTGCAAGCGGTAGTGAATATCAAATTCCGCAGAATACCCAACTCTCCCCCTCAACAATAACAAAAAAAACTGTCAAGTCCTCATCCTGTAACATAGTCCTTGTACCGAAGAGGTGTAACCACTTTGCGGCCTGACCTTGTTCTGACACCCCCTGGTACCTTGTCAGTCGTGATCTGCTGCTCCCGGGTTTCTGATGGAGCCGACCCTGCGCCACTCAGTGCCCCAGTGTCTGTCATGGCATTTTCTTGAGCAACCTCACCTGCATGTCTCAGGTGTCTCCGATTCCTCCTCAGGACGCTCCCAGAGTCCAACTGGACCTCATAGGACCTTGGGTCAACAGTCCCAACCACCACTCCCCTGCTCCAAGTGGAATGGCGGTCAAAAGGCTGGACTCTGACACGGTCCCCTAGCTTCAGAGAGTCCATGTCTCGCGCTGATCGGTCGTAGCACACTTTTTGGCGCTTCTGTTGCATCTCCAACTCCCGGCGGGCTGGAATGACTTTTGGCCTTAGCAGGCTCGTCCTGGTTGGCAAAAGCGTCTGAGTCCTCCTGCTAAGCAGCCTCTGAGCTGGGCTGGTCTCCAGGCCTTGTGATGGTGTGTTGCGATGGTCTAGAATCGCAAGATACGGGTCCTGCCCCGCCAGTTTTGCCTTTAGCAGCAGCCTCTTTGCAGTCTTCACTGCTGATTCCGCCTTCCCATTACTCTGAGGGTATCCTGGTGAAGATGTTTTGTGCTGGAAATCCCACAGTCGACTAAATCTCTGAAACTCACTGGATGTATACTGTGGTCCATTATCTGAAACAACAATGTCTGGGATGCCCTGTCTGGCAAAGTGAGCCTTCAACTTTCTAATCACTGTGGTGGACTTAGTGTCCGCGAGATAGTCGATTTCCCAGAAGTTTGAATAGTAGTCCACTGTGATAAGGTAGTCCTTGTGGTCAAACATAAACAAGTCTGAGCCCACCTTAGCCCATGGTCTTGTCGGGATCTCATGTGGGACCAGAGTCTCTTTCTGCTGTCTATAGTCCACTGACCTGCAGATGTCACACTTAGTCACATACGTCTTGATTTGTTCATTCATGCCTGGCCAATACACACACTCTCTGGCTCTCCTCAGGCAACCCTCTACACCTAGGTGTGTCGAGTGTAGTCTAGCTATGATCTCCTGTCTCATGGTGGTCGGGACAACAACACGTTCCCCTCTAAACACAAGTCCATCCTGACTACTCAGTTCATCCTGGAATGAGAAGTATGGTCGGACGTTACCGTCAGTGTGTCCCTTGTCCGTCGGCCACCCTCTGTGAATTGTATCTATGAGGATCTGTAGTGTTTTGTCCTCCTGTGTAGCAGTCCTTATGCTGTTGAGTCTGTCTGGTGAGATGGGTGCATGAGTGACCATGTTGATGCTCTCTATTTCCTCCTCTATGGAGCCCTGTGGTGGGCTCTCTGGCAGATATGCCCTACTCAACGTGTCTGCTAACAACATGTCTTTGCCTGGCACATACATCACATCTACATCGTACTTCTGGATGCGCATAAGCATCCTCTGCAACCGTTTGGGTGCACTCAACAGAGGTTTCTTTACAATGGTCTCTAAGGGTTTGTGATCGCTGTGAACTACCACTTTACGCCCATATGTGTACTGATGAAACTTCTCCATACTGAAAACTACAGCCAAAAGCTCCTTTTCAATCTGTGCATACCCTTGCTCTGTGTGTGTAAGTGCTCTACTCGCAAAAGCCACAGGCCTACCCGTCTGCATGAGTGCTGCACCTAATCCTTTGTCAGAAGCGTCGCATTGTACTGTCAGCTCTTCCTCTGAGCAGTAGTATTTCAGTACTGGAGCCTCTGCTATGGTCTCTTTCAGTCTCTGGAATGCATCGTCATGTTGAGTCGTCCAGTTCCACTCACTGTCTTTATGGGTCAGTTGTCTCAGTACGGCGCAGTGGTCAGACAGATGTGGGCAAAACTTAGCTAAGTAGTTCACCATACCTAACAGTCTCTGTACTGCCTTCACGTCTGTAGGTCTGGGCATTTGCTCTATAGCCCTAACCTTTTCTGGGTCTATTTTCAGGCCGTTGCTTGTCAGCTGATGTCCGATGTACGTAGTCTCCTTCTGTTTAAGTTTAAACTTGTCTGCGTTTAACTTAATGTTTTTCTGCCTGCATCGAGTCAGAAACTGTCTCAGCTTCTCGTCATGGTCACGTACTGCTTCAGCATCTGAGTCCCCCTGACCTGTGATCAGCACATCATCTGCTATGATGTAGATCCCAGCCAGTCCATCCAACGCTTGTGTGAGCTTCCTCTGGAACACTTCCGGAGCTGGACTTATCCCCATTGGCATCCTCAGCCATCTGTAGCGTCCAAACGGAGTCGAAAATGTTGTCAGGTAGCTCGACTCCTCCTCCAGTTTCACGTGCCAGAATCCACTCTTCACGTCGCAGACAGAGAACACTTTTGCCTTTGACAGATCTGGCAAAATGTCCTCAATGGTGGGCAATGGGAAGTGGCTCCGTTGTAGGGCTTTGTTTAAGGGTTTCGGGTCTATGCACACCCTTAAGTCCCCACTCTGCTTTTGGACCACAACCATCCCACTGATCCAGTCTGTGCTGCATTCTACTGGTGTAATGATCCCTCTGCTTTGCAGATCTTGAAGCTCCTGTTTTAACGGCTTCATCATTGCAATAGGGACACGCCGTTTTGGTAACTGCACAGGTTTCACAGTTTCATCCACTTCGAGCCTTAACTCTCCCTCTAAACAGCCGTCTCCTGTGAAAACATCGGCATACTCTGCTTTAATCTGATCCATAATCCACTCCGTGGCTGGTGGGTGCTCTGAAATGACAATGCTGTCCAGTTTCAAGATGTTTTCATAATGCACTTTTATGAGTTTCATTGCTTCGCTGGCTCTCTTGCCCAGAAGTGGTACTTTACAGTCTGTGTCGACCACTTGAAACTCTAACCGATACAGCTTCTGATTTCTCGGGTTCCGTAGCTTAACTTTGCATTTTCCCAACGGCCTCAACTTACTTTTGTTGTACATCATTAACACTGTCTGTGTGTCCTCCAACTGTGTGTTCGGGCTTAGCATGTGGATTGGCATTACATTACAGCTGGCACCACAGTCTATCTGAAAATTTACAATCTCTTTGCCCATTAACATGCCTGCAAAGAGTTGAGTGCCTCTCACTTTGTCCCTGTTCGTTGTAGTTGCATCTTGTGTGTCTGCTTCTGTAACACAGAGAATGTCTTCATACTCATCACTCTCACATGCTGTTATATTGTGTACCTTCGTCCTTCTTTTCTGCTCTGAATGAGCCGTGCATTTAACTGCAAAGTGGTTTTCTCTGCCACACTTTTTGCATTTCTTCCCGTATGCTGGACATTTTTCCTTCTTTTTCTCATGTGTTCTGCCACAAAACTTACAGTCCACTGCGTCGCCGTACCGTTTCTGGCGCGCAGCTCCACGCACAGCATGCACCTCTTCTACCGCAGTTCCCGAAATGGTTTTGCTGTTTTCCCGCGACAGCTCCGCGGCTCTGCAGTGCTGTATGCATGCATCCAGTGTCAAGTTTTTCTCCCGCAGCAGTCTCTCCCTCAAACTCGGGTTGTTAAGTCCACATACAATCCTGTCACGAATCAGGGAGTCCTTTACTGCTCCAAAATTGCACGTTTTTGTCAGCAGCTTTAACTCCGTCACATAGCCGTCGATTGTCTCACTGGCGCCCTGGTTTCTCGTGAAGAACCGATAACGCTCCACAGTTTCATTGACTACAGGATTGCAATGATTGTCAAACTTCTCAATAATGTCTTTGACCGTCCACCGATCTCTCGCCGTGTCGCCCATTAGCGTGTCTAGCAGCTCCCTGCCGCTCTCACCAACGAGATAACTGAACAGGCTTACTTGCTTCTGTTCGTCGTCTGGGTCCATGGTCAGCTCCACATAGAGCATAAACTCGTCCCTCCAGGTCTTCCATGTCTGTGACAGGTTATTAGAGTCCAACAATAGCATCGGCGGCGCTTTAAGGCCCTCCATGCCTCGCGGCGGTGCTAACTCGATTAGCCGCTAGTCGCGCACACAGCTCCGACAGGCGTCTCACGGGGTCCTCTCCGGCCGTGTAGCTTACTCCGCCACCCGCACCGCTATCCGCTCCGCTGCCACCATGTTATGTTCTGGTCTCATTCACGACAGACTCCAGAATCTCTGTTTTCTACCCAACGGGGTAGCCAGTTTTATTAACACGTCAATAGCAACGTACAGTCCAGCCCAAACCCATTTCCTGTGTAAGAGCCTAACCTTCCGTGTAGCAACACAACCCCTTACGGAACAAACCATCTTTTTTGGAACAAACCATCTTGCAAACAATAATTCCCATTATTACAAAGTATACTTCAGAATTTTGCATGCGAACGTCTTTGAGCAACTATTCAATCGTCCATGGAGTGTTCATTTGAAATTAAATATTTTTTCGTCGTGTTGTTAGTACTACCGACTGTTCTTCTCTGCAGACACCTCAACGTACACTTTGCTGCAGCTTGTAGCACGGTGCCGGGAGAGTGCACAGGGCACAACTATAGCATATATGGAAATGGCGTGAAACTGAAAGGGGTGCTGTTTCTGGTATCCAAACTTTTTTTTTCTCTTGTATTAAAACTTTATTAAAACTTTATTGCTAACGGTCATGAAACACAATAACGTTACCACTAATCTTTTGTAATTTATGAATTTTACTTGTACTTGTTATGATCTATTTTTGCTAATAATCAGGTCTAAACTTACATAATCACTTTATGAGGTAAACTACTTATTTTGTATTTATTATAATCATGTTTGAGTACCTTATAATTTAATCCATAGGTTTTGATGATTTTAAAAGCACACAATGCAATAAAGATTACTGATTATCTGATTCAATTATTTACTGAGAGCATTAAAGATCTCTGTCTCTGAGTCTCTAATTTTACACAATTTAATAAAGATTAGTGATTTGTTCATGTTATAAAATGAAACAGCTACATATTTACTCATGATAATTTGATAACTAATGCTTCACATATATTAGATGACTTGGACATATTTTTAATTAAGCTACATAAATGGTTACATGTTAAAGTAAAAGTAAAACACGTGTTTAAAGCTGCATGAAAAGCTACAGTCTTGAACTTTACATAAAAACCACAAAGGTGTCAGATGATTTGATGGTTGTCCAGGTCAAAGAGCATAAAGAGCTAGAAACATCTAAAGTCACAAGGGTATTTTGGGAATAATGACCCTGATGAACAATGTCTCGACTAACACATGGAAAGTATAGAAAAGAAGTATGTTGTTTTTGCTGACATGGTTTCTTGCAATCTGTTTGGAGATAACTCTCACCCAATGGAGAAGAAAACACCAACTGACCAATGGGAGAAGACCACATTTGCACATAAAACCCTGGGGTAGGAGATAGGCTCCAGTTGAGCTCCCAAATAGTGTTCTGGAGGTGCTGTATGATTGACAGGGAGTTAGACGGAGAATGACCCAGGATCCTGTAAACTCTGATCATTTTCTGTGACTTAGAAATAAATTGTCAGGGTTTTAACTTTGAAAACTGTCTTCATTGGTTTTTATTATTCACTTAGGAACACGCACACAACATACTCCATGCTTTTTTTCCAAACACAAAACTTTCCTAACATTAAACAACTGATTTAAGAAAAAATATGTGTTGACAACCATAGCAGTTACATTTTTAGCTACTGAGTTGGAAAAACAGAAAGGGTTATTGCAAAAAAAATGTCAAACCCCCTGACCCTTTTTGATTCGCTCTCATTTCAAAAATACATTTCCATGCATCAAACCTGAAGACCTTTATTTGGTTTTTGAAAGCCCAATAAAGGCTAGTTTCAGCACCTTTTCTGCATTTGTACCACATTACAACTTGTCCAGCTCAGAAACTATATTAAGTTCTATTTTATTTGTACTTTAATTTATTTTCTGTTTTTTTTTTTTTACAAATTTCTAAATGTACATATAGCCGGGGTTAATTTCCATCTTCAGTCCCTTGACTGGATGATGGCAGCCATTTAAAAACAGCAACAATAGGTCTAAAATATACCAGCATGAAAATTACATATATATATAGCCATGATGAGTGCCTCTGTGCTGTCCTTCTGACCAGCTCTTTCTAGCCAGTGGTAGGATTTCTTGATATCAGTCACTTATCAGCCTTACTCATTGTAGGTATTTGGCTTTGGCTCATTTCCTTGTGGCCTCATCAAGGTTACCATTTGCTTGTGAGATTCCAAGGTACTTGTAGCTGTCCTCAGTGTTTGCTATTGTTCCTTCTGGGAGTTAGACCCTTTCAGTGTGGATTATCTTTCCAATAAAAAAGCTGCTTAACATGTCATTTATAATTGATAAATGGTTAGGAAAACACTGAGAAGGACAGGAAGGTAAGAGAATTGGTGACTAAAGAAAGATGAACATCGCTAATAATGTCAAGAAAGACGAAAAGGAATAATCTTTCATAACTGAATGTCTTCTTGCAGTGAGAGGAGCTCATTTTCCAGCTGAGGGCAGAAATGGAGAGACATGCAATTCTCTGAACTACAACAAAAGCTGGTTAATAAAAATGTTTGATGTTTTACACTTTTTACTTTAACTACAATCTGTTTTATTGTAGCAACTGCTAACTCACCACATTAACACACAAGTATAAAATTTAATCCTGTTTAAGGCTTTTTCTTTAATTCTGTCCTCTGCATCTAGTGTAGAAATATTGTCACACATTCATCTGCCCTAATAGAATAATGTAATCCAGTTTGAAGTCTTTAAATATTGTAATTTTTGAGCTGGCCCAATTCTAATGTGGTCAAGATGCCAAAAAAAAAGACAGCAAATGCTTTTCAATAAACTATCATAAATTAAGTAAAGGGTTCACAAATCACAAACTGGTGTTTCAGGACACTGCTGTTAATGCAGAATGATCTAGTCTTGTTTTGAAACGTTTAAGTATTGTAGTTTTAAAATTAGAGCTCAGTAAAGAGACTCAAGAAACACAATACATTTTTTGGAGTTGCCCTTTACCGACTCAGAAAATATAAATGGAACTATGGTTGAAAAAAAAATTTTTTTTACCAATATTTGAAAAACCTTGTGTTGAAAACAATGTGGAATTAAAGTAAAACCAATTAACAAAGTTAATGTTTGTTTTTAACAAACAAACAAAAAAAGATACCGCAGTTGACACTGGAAATAGCGCCCCCTTCACTTCCGGAAAGCAATGGCACAGTTTACATAAGTAGTATGGTTCTGCCCTATGCCCACTCCCTGCCTCGTGCGTGCAACAAGCATGTGCTAAAAGCCGCAGCCAAGACCTCATCGTTACCTATGGCTCAACAATATGGGGTAAATTTGGTTTCACACACTTTCTGAAGTTACTTTTGCGAATTGTACTGTTTTTCACGAACAAAGCTGCGTGCACCAACATAATTGGTTGGTTTACGTCTCGCTTTTTATATGAGTCGAATGTTATTGATATAAAAATATTCCTAGTTTTGCTAACGTGTAGCATTGCTAGGATAGCAGAAACAGCCCACATGCGCTCCATAAAGCCGGTGTCAGAAGGCTACCAGAGTAGACACCATTTTAAAAAACATAGCTGCCAAGCAAACATGAAGCCCAACTTTGTTTTTTAAAACGTACGCAGTCAGCTTCGGAGATTCTCTTAAATTTACATTTATTTTTGTGGCGTATCGAACAAGCTGAAAGTAGGTTTCGTTTACGTATAATTTCCCATTGTGATGGCAAGCCACACATGGTATCCATAAACCAACCAAAAATCACAGAACGGTTATTTAAACCGTTTTAAACTTTTAATTTCCATTTCTCATCTCTGCAATCCTTTTTTGCCTTGTGGTGGGTCAGTGTACTTTTTGGTATTGTTTGTTTTAGATGGGAAAAATGAAAAAACCGAAAAGTAAGAAATCTTCTGATTTTGTATTTGATTAATGAATAAAATGAGGGAAAATAAGGTATTATTTAAATGGTAAAAAAATAGAAGTCACACAATTAAAAAGCCTAATGCTTTTGTGGATTTATTTGTGTTTTAAATTAAAATGTAATTGCTCCAAAACAATAAAACAGACATACTTTCGTTGTCTTACTTTGGAGGTTTATGGGCAGATAAATGATTTGACAAAAAATAAATGACGGGTTTGAACACATTTTATTTGAACATATCGAGACAAATCTTTAAAAGTTTACGTCAATATTTTTTCTGATCCCTGGTTTGTAATTTTTAGTCACATTCCTGCTTTTTTTTAAACCAACAACAAAATACTTTAAGCAAGAAGAAAAAAATAATATAAATATAATACTCTAAAACATTAGTCTCAAACGTGTTCAAATAAAACATGTCAAAACCGTAAATAATTTCATCATATTTCTAGTCAAAAACAAAACTTTTTCAGGAGGAACACAGATTACAAACGTGTTTATATTATGAATCTATTAAGAATAGCCTCGTCACTCATTATTGTAATTGTTTACTTCCTCACTTTGCAGCTGTGACGCAAATCTCAGCAGGCTCTTTTCGGCACACCACCGTCTGATTTTTTATGAGGTGCAGAAGACCATAGATATCATATATATCACTAGATGCCTTTTCCCGCGCTGTTCGTCGATTGGACGAACGTCCCTACGCGGTGGCCATCTTACCTCGGACAGCTGCCCCCTTTCGTAACATTGGTGTCAATGGTGCATGTACTATTTTATTAACTCTAACTTGCTAAATTTTCAACCAAATTTCAAATGGTTTGGTTTGTTATAAACGCCAGAGATGTGGCTGTAAAATATGACGGATTTGGCCCGTTAATTTAAAAATGTTAAGGTTTGTAATAATGCAACACGCTTGTAAATCTGTTAATAATTAATCGAGTTAAGAGTGTTTTTGTTTAAGTTGTTCACTCACCTTCCATCTGCGTTTATAAGATATATTGTGCATTTATAAGACACACGGCTGAGGTAATATGCTCATTTGCCGGCACGGTGTGTCTTGGATCTTGGATAGTCTGGGAGGCGGACATCCGCCCAGCCGCGGGCGGGGGGAGCACTCATGCTTGGCTGTTGCTGGTTGAGCTCGATAAGGAGGTTCTGAAGGGGAACGAAGGGGACACGACTACTATCGAGGCTAATGCTTAGTAGTAAATTAGGCTTAGCTTCATCATCATGTTTGGAGTTGTCGGATAGTAACGGTTCCTATGATGTGTGATTGGACAATAGCCGTTCTGGGGGCGGGGCCGGCGAAAGGCTAATTACATTTTCATTATTTAAAACACAAATAAATCCACAAAAGCACGAGGCTTTTTAATTGTGTGACTTCAATTTTTTTTTACTTTTAAATAAATACCTTATTTTCCCTCATTTTATTCATTAATCAAATATAAAAATCCGAAAATTTCTTATATTTTGGTTATTTAGTTTTTGCTTCTAAAAAGAAAATTCAAATACCAAAAAGTACACAGACCGTTGTGCATCATTTAGACGTTTCCTCATTTAATTAGATATGATTAATCTGGAACATACTACACTGTCTAGTAAGTTACTCGTATATTTTTTATGCAGTAAGGTTAATGGCTAATAAACGTCAGACAGTATTGTGATCAAGATGCTGTACATCACAGTATTTAGTTTGGAGTGCTATAAATTGGTAGTTTCCCACAGTTTTTTTAGACTGGTTCATAATTTTCAAATCAATTAGACAATTACATTCAAATAAATTTAATCTTTATACATTAATGATAACTTTCTTGTTTTTTTTTTCTTTCTCATAGAGTATTCTACTCAACCATTTGCTGGATCGTCTTTTCATCCGACTGACAAATTATCTTCAACGTGTCCCTCATGATATAGATTACTTAGAGTTCATATGCAGACAAGAACTGGTTGTTCTCAGTGCAGTTTCAAGTCAGATAGATGTCCCTCAGAGTGTTTCTGATGTACTTAATCATCTTCTTCTTCTTGTTTGTCAAGAAAATAACAGTGAACCCACTGTGAATGTTTTCCTTGAGCATGGACAAAGGGGGCGTCCACAAATAATAATCAACAGGGAATATGTTGCAGAGCTTCTTAGTCAGGGCCTCTCTGTCACTTGTATAAGCAAGCTGCTAGGGGTTTCTCGTTGGACACTTCAAAGACGCATGACAGAATGGGGTTTGTCATTGAGGGACTTTTACTGTACACTGACAGATGAAGAGCTTGACTCTCTGGTGGCAGACATTCATTTCACCAACCCAAATGCTGGATACCGCATGATGTTGGGTTTTCTACGTGCACAGGGGCACCGAGTACAGTGGATAAGGGTTCGTGCATCAATGCACAGGGTCGATACAGCTGGGATTTTGGCAAGAATGTCTGAGTTGCGGTGTGTTGTGCGCAGAACCTATTCTGTTCCAGGTCCTAAATCTTTAATGCACATTGACACAAACCACAAACTAATAAGGTAATTCTGTTTTGAGCAAATTCAAGCAACTATCAACTGAAAGGAGGAGTAACTTTTCCTTTTATGTTATGTAAGGTACAATATTGTGATCTTTGGTGGAATCGATGGCTTCTCCAGGAAGGTATGCATGTCACTCTGAATGCTTCGGCTGTAATGTTTTTCAATAAGTACTTTTAACACAATTAGTAAAAAATAATCAGTGTAACTTGGAAAACTACACATTTACTTAAGTAGCAATGTAATATTGGTATGTCTGTACAGATAATGTATCTTGGTGCCGCCAACAATAATAAAGCCTCCACCACCCTTGGTTTCTTCACTGAAGCAGTGGAGAAATATGGTATGCCACAAAGGTAATTCTTTCAAAGAATTTTTAATTAGCCCAAATGTGTGCATTTACTTATCCAATACTAGTCCTAACTTGTCATTCAAAACTATTTCCAAATTAAAATTTATAATTTGTTAAAGAATGTTAAATGTCCTGTTTTAGGGTGCGAGGAGATCATGGAGTCGAAAATGTGGATGTTGCCCGCCTTATGTTCTCTGTCCAAGGAACCGGAAGAAGCAGCTTCATCGCTGGAAAAAGTGTACATAACCAGAGGTAGTCATGAACAGACACTAACTTAATGTCTAACTGTGTGTGTATCTTGCATAGGGATGCAACGGTATGCGGTAAATTCCCGGACCGTTCGGTCCTCCCTGCACGGGACAATCTACCCTCGTGTACCGCGGGACTTCGGTTTTGCCATTATTTTCGCGCTGGTCCTTTTTATTTCATGCTTTACACGGCATCAGGGTGCGTTTGTCTGTCCAGGCAGATGAATTTCATTCCGTGTGCCTGCTCTAGTCTCGTCTGACGCTGCTCACAGCAGACCCCCTCCCTACCCGCGAGTAAATATCCAGTCACAGGTTTGACCCGCCCCACTGAGCTGAAAGTTTGAGCAAAACAAGCGCTACAGAGAGAAACTTTCACAGCATCAGCTCAAATAAGCGCAAGAAAATGAGCCGCGGTCGACGTGTTTACGTTTTTTAGCTCATTTGTTGGATGTTTACAGCAGAGCGTCCCTGAAGAGACTGGAGGTGACGTAGAGTTGCGCAAACACAAGGAAAGATGATAGCTGTGAACTCAGAGGCTCTTTATTTGATGCCACAACCCCTCACACAACACACTCCCGAGTCGGGACCTTCCTTGGACATCCTACAATTACAAATTATGCGTCCCTCCCGGTCCCGCTTCAGTTGCCCTAGCCTCTCACTGACACCACATTGAAAAGGCGTTTAAAAATTTTCATTTCTGTTTGTCTCTGAACATATTATTACACACTGGACTACAAGTAATACATCTGAAAAGTTAAATTATTGTGTGAATAAAATAAAGTTTTGAAATCAATGTGATCTTGATATCAATTTTGCAATCCAGACAATTCACAAATAAATTATTATTATTATTAATAACTTATGTTAAGGAAAATGTCTTTTAAAATAATTTTTGAGAGGGTCATTTCCTTGCTATGTTCCAATATTTTTTTTTAATGTTTTATAAAATTTAGAATTTTCTATTTAACTTTAAAACAATATTTTTCAAACAGAATCGAACGACTCTGGAGGGATGTCTTCACAGCGGTGACCTGCATCTTCTACAACATGCTGCACCAGCTAGAGGAGGATGCTCTTCTGGACTTATCCAGTGTTGGCCACATCTTCTGCTGTCACTATGTTTTCATTCCCCGCTTGCAGGTTCAGCTTGATGTTTTCAGAGAAGGCTGGGACAACCATCCACTTTCAACAGAGGGAAATCTCACACCCAACCAACTTTGGAACATGGGACCACATCAAGAGTCAGAGTTGAATGAGGAGGCAAGTTTTTGTTAAATATATCCAGAAAAGCATGGTGTTAAATCATGCTAAATAGGGTCTGTTTTTCAGGGTTTACACATTCCTGTGATTGACTGGGAAAGTAGCGGTCTTTCACCCTGTGATCTCAACTGCGGTGTCCACGTGCCTGACACCGAATGTCCTTTGAGCTGTGATGACTTGGCTGGGCTTCAGGCTGCAGTGAACCCATTGGGACCCTCTACTTGCCTGGGGGTTGACATATACCTTGCCGCACTGGAATATTTGAACAGTGTTTCATCTACATAAGTTCACCCAGCACTGCATGGCTTGCTTCTATGGGGTTTCATAGCATGTAATTATTGTAAGTGCTGACAAGAAAAGGATTTTTATTATAGTGTAAATAAATGCTGGAATGGTTTTTGTGTTGTGTGCTATAAATAGTTATTCAACTGTATATTTTATCCTAAACTTGTTAGAAACTGATTTCTGCTCTGTGCAGCTGTTTAAACTGTCCCCAAAACTTATATTTGTAATTTGGCAATGCTTTTGTTAATGTCTATCTTATAACAATTTGTTGTAACAGGGAGGTATTGTAGAGTCCATTTATTAATTCTTGAATGTATTTAATGACTATGTCAACTGTTGTTATTTTAAGAGAACAAAAAGAAATAAAATTCAAGAAAGGTACCAGCAATATGTAAAAAAAAAACTTGAATAAAAATAATGGCTTTGAATCATTCCTACATTTGAATGTGGATATGTACATTTATACTACTACAAAATCACATTGGTATAAAGGTTTTATCTATTTATAAAAAGTTAAATTTAGTCTTTTGCCTTAAATACAAACATTTCAATTACTTGCATATCTTATCTTCAAAAGTCTTGGCTTAATATTCCATATATTTATAATTTCACAGGATTATAAAGATAACACATCTCATGTATTTTTTTGCAAAATGAAACGAACTAAAATATAGATTGCTATCAGCATGTGTATATTACAATTAAAACTTTTAAGTCATGTAAAATATTGGCATACCCACACTGACAGGATATTCATGTATTACTGCATTTGGAAGTCTTTATACACCTTTTTTTGTGAACCATTGTTTTTCTGATTTAATTTTCTTACATGTATGTTTCCTGGCATATATATATATATTTTTATTTTTTGGAGAACTTAACTTTCTCTGTCAGATCACTAGATTTTAGTCACAAGAAACACAGGATTATTTTCTATTTCTCCACATTGCTGGCTTTATGAAATAACTCAAAGGTGTGTCAAACAGGCTTTTACTTTTCAGTGTATATAATTTACAGGTTACATACACACTGGTTAGATCAAACATCTCTTTAATTCAGTTAACAAATGTAACAAATTGATCACAAGGAAGACAATCTATTACATATTTCCATGTAGAACTACATTGAACTACACTTTGAACAGAAACCCTTTTTTCATGGCCTTGAAATAAAAAAAATTGGTCACTTTTGAACATGTAGTTTGTCTGCACACAAACAAAAAAGAGAAAGTAATTACCTGTTAAAACATTACAGTTGATGTAGCAGATATATAGCAGGCAATTTGTGCATGACAAATGCCCACCCCCCCATCAAAGGAAATAATCATCACTAGCATTACTCCTGCATTGCACTAAGAGTATAATACTCAACATGGTTTAAGTTTTGAATAACCCTTCAACTCAGTTTGTAAATCTATGAATGTGAAAGTAGAACTACTTAGATTTCACGTAACAGAAAAACAATGGTAATGACTACAAATGCTTCAAAGCAAACCAAAACCAGTGTCGTTGCTAGAAATACAGTTCAGTAAATTGGTACTGAACTGTCCATAGCTGTGGTAGCTTCTCGGTAGTCGCAGGATGCAGAAGCATGTAGATGATGTTGGCAAATCTGCTAGAACAACCTCCACCTTCATCTCTCCTGTTGGAATTTCCCATCCAACCCAGAACTTCACAAGTTCTTTACGCTGCACTTCGGAAACTGAAATCAAGAAGAGGAAATTAAATAAGCAAATGATATTACCTTTTGTCATACTTAGCTATTCCTGTTTTTATCATCTAGATCAGTGGTTCCCAAAACTTTTACATAAGGACCACCTTGCCTGCATCCAAAATAATCCAGGACAACACAACCCCAACTCCTACCCACATACACACAATAAAAGTTCATAATTACAAACTTTTCTATGGACATACAGTTATAACTCTTAGACATATGATTATTTGGATGTGTTACAGAAATTTTCTAAATGTACTTTTTTAAAACTATAATCTTAGTAACCACACCACCTCACACTGACTAAATTGTGGGGAACCCCTGAACCCAATATTGGGAACCACTGTTCTACATTATACAGGCAATAAATTATGTTTTTTTTAGGCTTGCTCAAAGTTTTATAACTGTAGAAAAAACAATACTGAATCGTTGTAAAATAATGACTTTTGAAGTTGCCTTGCAGAAACTTTCAACAGCATTAACTAAATTCTGTTTTTTTTAAGATAGGCTTTAAAAAAATTGTGTTCTAATGACCAATGATATTTTATAGACATGACTGTTGGATTTTGTACACGCAGTCCTGTAATTTAGCTACATTTGACATGTTTCAAATATTTAGTATGTGGCATTTTAAATTTCACATACAGGAATTATCATGAAAGAGTTTTTAGCTCAATAGCAATAACAAAAACATTGAAAACATTATAAAATAATATTACAATGATGATAATTAGTGCTAATTAACAACCACATCATAGTTTACCTAAAAAGCGCATTACAAAAAAACAAGATTTGTAAGAATTTTCTTTTTTTATTTGTAACTACATGTTAATTCTAAAGGAAACATTTTGAAGGTCACAGCATTAAATACCTGTTGTTATAAACTGGCGCAGGTATCCCAATATTCTGATGTTGTTTTCGACATTGTCGTCATCAACATCCTTCGGTTGTTCTTCAGGCCATTTAATGTGATCCAGAACAATCTATACAAAAGAAGAGTCATAAAATTCACAAGTTAAAAATACAACAAGAAACTAAATTACAGGCAATTACTTAAAGGGGCACTAACAACAGAACTAAGACGTACAATTAATATATTCATCCTCTTTTTAGATGTATATTAAAGGAATACATGGAATTTTGGCTTGATTTTAGCACCCTAGTGTCCATTTAGTAGAAACAAAATTTAAACTTATCTCCTCGCTGTGCGTTACTCTTTTTAACACCTTAATCTAACAGCTGAAATGTCTGCTCAGCCTTCATTAGTGTCTACAGGAGCGGTTCATCGCTAAATCAAACAAATCAGCTGTGTTCATGATCTACAACATGCAGGAAACATGCTGGAAGCAGACTGCAGATCCAGGCAGGTCAAGACTAACATGGACTGGTCCGGATACTCTGAAGTTGCAAGTGTGGTATTCTGGCCACAGAGGGCAGTGGGGGTCTGAGTGACATTTCATTAACCCTGTAAAGGGTCATTTTAGCACAAACTGGCTCAAGAACATGACTTAAACATATGAAAAAGTTGCATATTATGGCTTTAAAGCTGCTATAGCTAATCGAAAGAACATGCTAGCTTTTGAACGCAAACAGGGTCATGGAACACCCCTCCCCTCGGGTATTTTCCACATCTCCACAATAAATTTATAGCTTTACTATGTTAGAATATTTGTTTACACTCATGAAAAAAACAGCTTTAAACTAATTTGTTTAACAAATTTGCTATTGTAACTTCAAAGTTGTTGAATACTCATTTAATCAATACATTTGCAGTGGTTTCTAGTAACAATTAATGCCTTGTAAATCATACTCAGGGGGTAGGGGGGTTCTGCCATGTGGTGTAGTTGAAAATGCTAATGGTTAGCTTCTACTTGCTGAGATGTTCTCAGTCAACAACAGCCTTCCACGTTGTGAGTCAAAATGGCTGAGTCCATTACTGTTATGTCAGATCTGTCAGGCTTTTCAAATAGTTTCCACCCTCTATTTTCTATCAAAAGCTAATGAAGGAGATAGGTGTTAGAAGACTATTAGGATGTTCAGCCTGCATGTAAAACCTATAGTGACTGGTTATTATACGAAATAATCATAATAAAATTGTTTTCCAGTGAAACACACCTTTAAAATATCATCAAAAATAGAAATGCACATGTTCTGCTGGACATCAAGATACCTGTACAACCTGGCCGGATTGCATGATGCCCTGCCTCTGTTGGTCACTCTAAGCAGCTGTGGTTTGCTAACACCTGACCAGCATATTGGGGTGACTAGCTTGCATGCTTGGCCTGTCCTGAGTAAATTAGCAGTTGGGTTGGGGGACTGTACCAAATCTACTTTCTTTGGCCTTGAGGATGCAGCTCATATGATTTACTGCGTTCCTACCTCCCTACCGTGGGGTATGATTGTAGCTCACAAGGATGACTTCATGAAAGCATTTTTCAGTCTTGGTCTGACAGTGGTATTTGTGCATTTGCATAGACAACTATTAGTTTGAGCAGTTTTGTTTTTTGCCAATCGTTAATTGGGCAGGCTTTGCATCAGAGCTGTGATGGAGAAAACCTACAAAGATGGCGTCGGCTAAGCAATGGCTCTTTGAAACATGTTTGCCAATAACAATTCAGAATTTAGGCTTAAGCTTTTCTTTGAGACATGAACAGATAGAGGTACTGCATTCATTTCTTTAGGAAAATGATATATTTGTATCTTCTTCTTGTATGGTGTATGGCATACCGCCCCGTTGACTGTTTTCCGTAGTGATCAATATATCATGTTGTTTGTTCCTGTCATTGGTCTTAGCTCTGTCCAATTGCATTTAGAGACCATTACAAAGACATTAATGATAGATTCTGCCCCATGAATGTGTGGTTTCAGTGGTTTTTGGCATGGGGAGACTATATATTTACATATATAGGATGGATTGCCAGGCAATATGGTCAGAACACAATGTACAAAAATCATAATGGCATTTTCGATTTCATGGCTCTGAGAATGAATAAAAATTTGCTTCATCCAAATATATATATATGCTGGTACTGATGACACAGTCTCAACCAAATGTACTTTATATTTCCAACTATAAAAGGTAAAGCAAAAACAAAAAAGTGAATCTGTACCACAACAGTTAGCACACTAGTCAGAAGGCTCTGAAAATCAAAACAACCTCTGCACTGCATTCAGCAGCAGCCTGTGGTGGAAAAACAGATGTCACTGTTTCTGGACGAGATTGCAGCAATGTCCAGATCCCTGTTTCTTTTAGGCCCTGCTTCAGCTGCTGCAGCTGTCTGGAGGTTCGTCTTAGCACCTTAAAAGACAAACAAAAATAAAAAAATTCTCTACCTTCTTAATTGCAAGACTTGTGTTATTTTACAGATTTTGTAGCACCTTTATTTTATTCATAGTTCAGACTTTGGATTAATGCATACCAATTACGGGCTATAAACTGTTTGTAACAACGTTTTAAAATTTTTTTATTTTAAATCTAAAAGAAAAACAAAACAAATCCAAGTCAAATGACCTGTAAGTTAAAATCAGTTTCTAAAAGGAATAAATAAATAAATATTCTGCATGAACTTTGATGTGTTAATCACTCATTTTTCATAGTTGTCACAAGTAATTACTGTATGTAACCAGTGACACTGATTGAAGGAATATAAGATAAAGAAGTGTGTGTGGCATGGTCAAATACTTTGGTCAGAGTCTTCTGCTATGACACGTGTGTTTAAAAACTACTTCTTTTATCAGTGTTTTGTGATTAATCAAACTGTATGCATGTTAATTTTTTTATTTTAGGTATTTATATCTGTATGGTGGTTATTGCAGGGCCAATGCAAAATTTTAATTTTAGGGTTTTCCATAGCTGTCTTTAGCACTCATATTTATCTCAGTGCTTCCTTTAACTTTACTCTTCCAGGAGTACATCAACAGCACTGCTTTTAATGATTTGGTTTGGAGTTCCATTTCCCTTGGTTAATACCTTTTATTTATAAATTCAATTGAATGTTGTCACTTCTGTTCTACATAAGCTACATATCAGATCATAGAGATTGGGACTTACAGCATGTTGCAGAAGATTGTGAAGAAGCCAGATCCTGTTCACTTTAGTTAGTACTGGGAGGTCCCATGCCAGTGCTAGATCATTCACTGCAGTCCGAGCATCTTCGGTTAGCTCATCGACATCAAACAGCTTTCAGTTCAAGATAGAATCCAAATAAAAATTAAAATACAAAGACAGTAATATGCTATTGCAGTGAAAGTAATTTATTGGGAATGAAATTTAATTTCTGTTGCTTAAGTAAGTAAATTTTATTTGTATAGCACTTATCACAGAAAAAGAATCACAAAGTGCTTCACAAAGATCAACAAAACACAAGATAGTCGTCATAAAATGATCTAAAACAAAACAACAGAATATCATAAAATCATTAAAAATCAGAAAACAGAAAGTCATAAAATTATAAAAATGATAAAACAAATGAAAGATGATTATAAATACAAGTTAGAAAAAAACGAATAAAACATAAAAGATTTAAGTAAAAGCAGTTTTAAACAAAAGGGTCTTCAGCTGCTTTCTAAAGGTGTCCAGACTGTCAGTAACACGTAGGGATAAAGGCTGTCTC
>SSNS01000720.1:76564-91726 GCA_006937985.1 Aphyosemion australe | reverse complement strand
AGGATCGGTTCAACAACAGCATGTTTGAAAACAGAAGGTACAGAGCCAGATTGGAGAGATAGATTAATAAAATCCACAATGCATGGGCCAATTTGGTCAAAGACCTTAAGAAGCAAAGTGGTTGGGAGAAAATCAACAGGGCAGGAAGTTGGTTTCATGTTTTTCTGAATGAGACAGATGTCCTGGAGATTTACAGGAGTAAAGAAGGACCATGACTGGGAGGGAGGTGGCTGGATGGGAGAATGGGAAGAGGATGGGGGTGGAAAACTTGCCCTGATATTTCTGATTTTATTCTCAAAGAATGCAAGAAAGTTGTTACAGTCAGACCTTGAGAATACAGGCATGTGAGGGGCGTGAGGTGAGACAATCTGGTTTATGGTGTCGAACAAGACTTTAGAATTATTTTTGTTTGAGGAAATCAGCTGAGCAAAGTAAGCAGCCCTGGAGTTTGTGATCATCTCATTCAGAGATGTTATGAGTTCCTTAAAGTGCAGCCTATGAACCTCTAATCTAGTTGACTTCCAACGCCTCTCAGCTTGGCGGCATGTCCTTCTGAGACTATAAATATTTTCATTCATCCAAGGACTTTTTCTTCTGTGAGACCCAGTGCTTTGTCTAACCGGAGCCACATTATCTAAAATACAAGAACATTGCTGATGAAGGGAATGGATAAAGGAGTTTGGATCATCACCATGAACTAAGCCGCTGTCAAATAATGCAGAAAATCTATCCACTGCTGACTGATTAATGATGCGTCTGTCTGATTTCAGCTTGTGAGGGACAGGATCAACGATAGACTGGACATTAAAGAGAATGCAGCTGTGGTCACTCACATGAACCTCTTCAACATGTAAATGGTTGATGTTTAGTCCTAAAGAAAACACCAGATCCAGAGTATGACCCATTTTATGTGTGGGGCCTGAAACGTGCTGCTCAAAGTTAAAAGACTCTGTAATAGATATGAACTCTACTGCTGTGCTACAAGCAGGGTCATCAATGTGTAAATTAAAGTCACCAAGAATTAAAACCTTTTCTAGTTTGAGCGTTGATGATAAGAATTCAGCAAATTCAGAGAGAAAAGGGCCAGCTGGACCGGGAGGTCGATAAATTAAAATACAGTGAAAAACATTTTGTAATCCAACTTTGATGACCTGACATTCAAAAGTAGTAAAAGGGCCACTTTTCATCAAATTACAGACATGTTTGTCCTTAAAGATCACAGCAAGACCTCCACCACGACGTGACGGGCGTGGTGTGGTAAACACAGAGCAATCTGGTGGACAAAGTTCATTGAAATGCACAAAATTTCCATCTTCCTGCCACGTCTCCGTAAGAAATAAATATTCTAAGCCCTCTTTGATGAACAGCTCATTTAAAATAAATGATTTGTTTGAAATGGAACGGGCATTTAAAAGAGCACACTGAACTGAATCTTGGAGATCATTTGCCTTCTTAACCTGTTGGAGAGGGATGGGTCGTAAGCATCTAGTGCGTTTCTGGGTTCTCCGGCCATAAAAACAGTTTATATCCTTGCAGGATGATAAATGAACTGGAATAGGAAAACTTTCAGGTCTGTAAGCAGAAGATAAAATTGTGGGGACAGTGACCCTTGGAAGGCATACAGGTGATGGTTGCATTGGGGGAGGATTATAGAGGGCAATGTTGTTTGGAGTGGTGGTGCAAGCGATGGCCGAAGAAGGTGTAGATGGCTGGGATATGGACCGTCATGTCTGTGAAAAGGAATCCACCATAGATGTATATCTATGGGACTGCACAGCATACCTGATGTTAGCGGTTAGCATGCTCGAGCCATGTCGGTTAGGGCGTACACCATCTCGCCTGAAAAAAGAAAACCGCTCCCAAAACAGGTTGAAGTTATCAATGAAACCAAAACTGAAGGACCTGCAAGCAGACTGAAGCCAGGAATGGAGAGAGAGCAGGCGGCTGAAACTTCCACATCCACGAGAAACTGTGGGAATTGGGCCAGAGATGAAAACAGACATTCCACTTCTCCTCAGGATGTCAAAGAGATGGTTAAAATGCTGTTGTGTGATGACAGACTCACGACGTGTAACATCATTTGATCCCACGTGAATGATCACTCTTTTAACTGAAGCTGGGATGGAGCTCAGCAGACCAGGAAGTATATCCAGCATAGCAGGGACGGTAGCTGATGGAAAACATCTCGTCATGACATTGAAGAAGCGGACATTCCTGATTATTGAGTCACCTACCAGCAAAGTGGTAGGTGAAAACAGTGGACGAGGTGCAGATGATTCTGGGTTTGGGTTCCTTTGGAGTAGTGGAGGATTCTGGGTTTGTGTTCCTGTGGAGCCAGAGGACTGGAGGGTAGGAGGTGGAGGGTTCGTAGTGGAGGGGCTCACATCCTGAGCCGGGGTAGTTGGTCCAGCAGAGTGTCGACGCACAGCATCCTTCAGTATTTTGCGTCGGGCAGTGGACGTTGAGGTCCTGGGGGGATTAGACTTTGTAGGCTGCTTCTTACAAACCACAGGCTCCTGCTCGATGGCATTAGGTAGTTGGGTAGAAGGAAGGAGGTTGGTGAGATCAGCTGCTTGATCCTCAGGTGGTTGAGTAGAAGGTAGGAGCTTAGAGAGATCAGCTGCTTGATCCTCAGGTGGTTGAGTGGAAGGAAGGTGCTTGGAGAGATCAGCTGCTTGATCCTCAGCAAGAGGAGAGAAGCGGTTTGATAGACTAAGGTCAGGTGGAGGGATGGGACCAGCAACAGGGGATCTCCTACGGCCACGTACCACGACCTCAGACCAAGATGAAGATGGGTCTGGGGTAGAGCTGGAAGTTGGTAGTCGTGATACAGCAGGGTCCCAAGCAATGGTGTCTTGGAGCAGAGGGTTCTTCATTGGTGTCTCTTTTTCAAATTTACTGACAATGTGACTGGTCAGTTTAGGGATACGTTTTCTAAAACTATCCAGCAGCATTTCTTTCTTCTGTAGTTCAGCAGAGAGTCGCTGTATATCCTCTTTAAGGTTCTCAATCTTTTTATTTGCTTTAAAAAGCATAAACGGATCATTGTGGGGCAGAAGCGGGGAGAGGACAGACATTCAAAATAGCTTCAAGGTTGCAGAAAGCTTACGCTGTAGCTGAGCCGCCTCTGTCGGATCCGAAAGATTTGTAGTCCAACTAAAAGTCCAAGAAATCCAAAAAAAATCTCCAGAAACATAGAAATCATGAAGGTCCAACAAAATCCACAGAATCCAGCAATCAGTCACAGAAAAAAACAGGTTTTAGAGGAATTAAGGCACAAAGAGTAGGGAGCTGAAATAGACACGTCCGCAGGCTTCTTATCACCACTTCCGCCAGTATAGCACTTGTGACTGAAAAAGAATCACAAAGTGCTTCACAAAGATCAACAAAACAAATCATAGTCATCATAAAATTATCTTAAAACAAAATAACAGAATATCATCAAATCAATTAAAATCTAAATACACAGTCATAAAATTATAAAATGATAAAACAAATGAAAGATGATTATAAATACTAGTTAAAAAGGAACAAAACACAAAGATTTACGTAAAAGCAGTTTTAAATAAAAGGCTCTTCAGCTGTGGATGCTGTGGGGCTGTGTTGGTTGACGCGGCTCTGCAATATCGCGTGGACATCGGGGGCAGTTCCACTGGATTGGCAGACCGGGGTGGTGGTCCCCCTATTTAAAAAGGGGGACCGCAGGGTGTGTTCCAACTACAGGGGGATCACACTCCTGAGCCTCCCTGGTAAGGTCTATTCAGGGGTTCTTGAGAGGAGGGTCCGTCNTGTTGTGTGATGACAGACTCACGACGTGTAACATCATTTGATCCCACGTGAATGATCACTCTTTTAACTGAAGCTGGGATGGAGCTCAGCAGACCAGGAAGTATATCCAGCATAGCAGGGACGGTAGCTGATGGAAAACATCTCGTCATGACATTGAAGAAGCGGACATTCCTGATTATTGAGTCACCTACCAGCAAAGTGGTAGGTGAAAACAGTGGACGAGGTGCAGATGATTCTGGGTTTGGGTTCCTTTGGAGTAGTGGAGGATTCTGGGTTTGTGTTCCTGTGGAGCCAGAGGACTGGAGGGTAGGAGGTGGAGGGTTCGTAGTGGAGGGGCTCACATCCTGAGCCGGGGTAGTTGGTCCAGCAGAGTGTCGACGCACAGCATCCTTCAGTATTTTGCGTCGGGCAGTGGACGTTGAGGTCCTGGGGGGATTAGACTTTGTAGGCTGCTTCTTACAAACCACAGGCTCCTGCTCGATGGCATTAGGTAGTTGGGTAGAAGGAAGGAGGTTGGTGAGATCAGCTGCTTGATCCTCAGGTGGTTGAGTAGAAGGTAGGAGCTTAGAGAGATCAGCTGCTTGATCCTCAGGTGGTTGAGTGGAAGGAAGGTGCTTGGAGAGATCAGCTGCTTGATCCTCAGCAAGAGGAGAGAAGCGGTTTGATAGACTAAGGTCAGGTGGAGGGATGGGACCAGCAACAGGGGATCTCCTACGGCCACGTACCACGACCTCAGACCAAGATGAAGATGGGTCTGGGGTAGAGCTGGAAGTTGGTAGTCGTGATACAGCAGGGTCCCAAGCAATGGTGTCTTGGAGCAGAGGGTTCTTCATTGGTGTCTCTTTTTCAAATTTTCTGACAATGTGACTGGTCAGTTTAGGGATACGTTTTCTAAAACTATCCAGCAGCATTTCTTTCTTCTGTAGTTCAGCAGAGAGTCGCTGTATATCCTCTTTAAGGTTCTCAATCTTTTTATTTGCTTTAAAAAGCATAAACGGATCATTGTGGGGCAGAAGCGGGGAGAGGACAGACATTCAAAATAGCTTCAAGGTTGCAGAAAGCTTACGCTGTAACTGAGCCGCCTCTGTCGAATCCGAAAGATTTGTAGTCCAACTAAAAGTCCAAGAAATCCAAAAAAGAAAAATCTCCAGAAACATAGAAATCATGAAGGTCCAACAAAATCCACAGAATCCAGCCATCAGTCACAGAAAAAAACAGGTTTTTAGAGGAATTAAGGCACAAAGAGTAGGGAGCTGAAATAGACACGTCCGCAGGCTTCTTATCACCTGTTTAGTTTAGTTTAGTTGCTTACTGGTGTAATGGTTTCTCTGATGTCAATATCAGCAACATCTTCCAGAGTGACTGTAGCAGTCTCTGGAGAATCTGTAACAAGTGCTTGAAGAATGGAAGGACTTAGGCCTGTTATACGAGGTCCACCATGAAGAAAAGAGTGGCCAATCATTCGCCCTGCCACTAAAAACATCTCATTTTGAGTCAACACCTGGGAGGTGGAAGGAATCAAGTGATCTGGCTGGCCAACAAACAGAACAGTGCTGCATGAATGTCCTTAAGAGAAAACAAAAACAAAAAACATTTCAGTAAGATTAGTAAATCTAATCCTTATAAACAACAATCCAAACAATCATATGCCAAAAAATGTTGGCATTGTAGCATTTGGTTGGTTTTATTGCAATGTCAATATGTTTTTAAACATAAGTAAGCTGGCACAATTACTTTTAATAAAAAATAAATACATATACAGATTTATGATATATTTCTAGTGAGATTAACCTATAGATACCCCTTAGGTATCCCTAAGGAAATCGATCTAACCACTGGACTACCAAGTATGTTTTAAAACATCAGTCGCATAAGACATATCCTGTGCTGGCCATTACGTGCATCTTTGTGGACAGGATGTATGGTTTTACAGCTGTGTTATGGCCGCAACGCATAACTAATTTCTTTGAATATCCACTCTGGTACTGGTGGTAGTTTAAAGGAACTCTTTGCAGTTTTGGGTTGTTTATTGAACCTCATAGGGTTTGTTAGCTAATGCGAAAGTTTAAATAATGTCCTTGCTTAGAATTAGTCTTTTTAACATCCTTAATCTTAACGTCTCCTCAGCCTTCATTATTGTCTACAGGAGCGATTCGTCAATAAATCAAACAAATCAGCTGTGTTCATGATCTAAAACATGCAGGAAACAAACTCCAGCATCAGGAATGTCAGCTCTATTTTGAAGTCCAGTTGGGAGCGGCACTAAACACTGAAGTTGCAACTGCGTTATTCTGGCCACAGAGCGCGGTGGGGGTCTGACTGACATTTCATTAACCCTGTAAAGGGTCATTTTAGCACATACTGGCTCAAGAACATGATTTAAAAACATTAAAAAGTTTCACAGTATGGCTTTCTAGCAGTCATCTGTGAAATGATGGTCAGACTAAAACATTCTCAACTTTAGCATTAAAAAAAATGCTATATACTCGCAACTCAGACAAAGTGGGCATTAGTGACCCACTTCCAGGGACGGCAGGTTTATGATCAGAGACTAGCCTCATGGGGAGGAGCAGGGCCTGATGATGGTCATATTTTCCATCCTACTGTCTGCAGGCTGTTCCAAAATTTCTGACTAATTACAGCTGAGACAGGAAAATGCATGAATGCATCAAAAACCTGTTTGGGGGGATTTCTCATGAGGAAATAACAATATTACATGTTCAAAAGCTCCAAAAACTTGATTTTTCCTGATATGGCTCCTTTAACAGAAAACATAATTAAAAAACCATATATATATATATATATGACATTAATATGAAAAGAAAAACCATTAGGTGCATATTTAGTTTTCATTATATTTCAGGAATTATCATATATTAAATCATTCACATTTTACATTTAAAACATACATGTGTCTTTGTACTGACCTAAATCAATACTGAAGCCATGCTGCAGCTTGTGCATGACCATACTGAAGAAGTGGCGATTTACTCCATCGCCAACAGCTACATCACCTAGAAAATAACAAATAAAAAAGTATATGTTTAAAGTGTAAGTACAGCAGCAAGGTCGTGGGAAATAGGAGTGCTGAGGGTGCTGCAGCTTCCCCTCATGGATGACACATGNTGTGAACCATTGTTTTTCTGATTTAATTTTCTTACATGTATGTTTCCTGGCATATATATATATATTTTTATTTTTTGGAGAACTTAACTTTCTCTGTCAGATCACTAGATTTTAGTCACAAGAAACACAGGATTATTTTCTATTTCTCCACATTGCTGGCTTTATGAAATAACTCAAAGGTGTGTCAAACAGGCTTTTACTTTTCAGTGTATATAATTTACAGGTTACATACACACTGGTTAGATCAAACATCTCTTTAATTCAGTTAACAAATGTAACAAATTGATCACAAGGAAGACAATCTATTACATATTTCCATGTAGAACTACATTGAACTACACTTTGAACAGAAACCCTTTTTTCATGGCCTTGAAATAAAAAAAATTGGTCACTTTTGAACATGTAGTTTGTCTGCACACAAACAAAAAAGAGAAAGTAATTACCTGTTAAAACATTACAGTTGATGTAGCAGATATATAGCAGGCAATTTGTGCATGACAAATGCCCACCCCCCCATCAAAGGAAATAATCATCACTAGCATTACTCCTGCATTGCACTAAGAGTATAATACTCAACATGGTTTAAGTTTTGAATAACCCTTCAACTCAGTTTGTAAATCTATGAATGTGAAAGTAGAACTACTTAGATTTCACGTAACAGAAAAACAATGGTAATGACTACAAATGCTTCAAAGCAAACCAAAACCAGTGTCGTTGCTAGAAATACAGTTCAGTAAATTGGTACTGAACTGTCCATAGCTGTGGTAGCTTCTCGGTAGTCGCAGGATGCAGAAGCATGTAGATGATGTTGGCAAATCTGCTAGAACAACCTCCACCTTCATCTCTCCTGTTGGAATTTCCCATCCAACCCAGAACTTCACAAGTTCTTTACGCTGCACTTCGGAAACTGAAATCAAGAAGAGGAAATTAAATAAGCAAATGATATTACCTTTTGTCATACTTAGCTATTCCTGTTTTTATCATCTAGATCAGTGGTTCCCAAAACTTTTACATAAGGACCACCTTGCCTGCATCCAAAATAATCCAGGACAACACAACCCCAACTCCTACCCACATACACACAATAAAAGTTCATAATTACAAACTTTTCTATGGACATACAGTTATAACTCTTAGACATATGATTATTTGGATGTGTTACAGAAATTTTCTAAATGTACTTTTTTAAAACTATAATCTTAGTAACCACACCACCTCACACTGACTAAATTGTGGGGAACCCCTGAACCCAATATTGGGAACCACTGTTCTACATTATACAGGCAATAAATTATGTTTTTTTTAGGCTTGCTCAAAGTTTTATAACTGTAGAAAAAACAATACTGAATCGTTGTAAAATAATGACTTTTGAAGTTGCCTTGCAGAAACTTTCAACAGCATTAACTAAATTCTGTTTTTTTTAAGATAGGCTTTAAAAAAATTGTGTTCTAATGACCAATGATATTTTATAGACATGACTGTTGGATTTTGTACACGCAGTCCTGTAATTTAGCTACATTTGACATGTTTCAAATATTTAGTATGTGGCATTTTAAATTTCACATACAGGAATTATCATGAAAGAGTTTTTAGCTCAATAGCAATAACAAAAACATTGAAAACATTATAAAATAATATTACAATGATGATAATTAGTGCTAATTAACAACCACATCATAGTTTACCTAAAAAGCGCATTACAAAAAAACAAGATTTGTAAGAATTTTCTTTTTTTATTTGTAACTACATGTTAATTCTAAAGGAAACATTTTGAAGGTCACAGCATTAAATACCTGTTGTTATAAACTGGCGCAGGTATCCCAATATTCTGATGTTGTTTTCGACATTGTCGTCATCAACATCCTTCGGTTGTTCTTCAGGCCATTTAATGTGATCCAGAACAATCTATACAAAAGAAGAGTCATAAAATTCACAAGTTAAAAATACAACAAGAAACTAAATTACAGGCAATTACTTAAAGGGGCACTAACAACAGAACTAAGACGTACAATTAATATATTCATCCTCTTTTTAGATGTATATTAAAGGAATACATGGAATTTTGGCTTGATTTTAGCACCCTAGTGTCCATTTAGTAGAAACAAAATTTAAACTTATCTCCTCGCTGTGCGTTACTCTTTTTAACACCTTAATCTAACAGCTGAAATGTCTGCTCAGCCTTCATTAGTGTCTACAGGAGCGGTTCATCGCTAAATCAAACAAATCAGCTGTGTTCATGATCTACAACATGCAGGAAACATGCTGGAAGCAGACTGCAGATCCAGGCAGGTCAAGACTAACATGGACTGGTCCGGATACTCTGAAGTTGCAAGTGTGGTATTCTGGCCACAGAGGGCAGTGGGGGTCTGAGTGACATTTCATTAACCCTGTAAAGGGTCATTTTAGCACAAACTGGCTCAAGAACATGACTTAAACATATGAAAAAGTTGCATATTATGGCTTTAAAGCTGCTATAGCTAATCGAAAGAACATGCTAGCTTTTGAACGCAAACAGGGTCATGGAACACCCCTCCCCTCGGGTATTTTCCACATCTCCACAATAAATTTATAGCTTTACTATGTTAGAATATTTGTTTACACTCATGAAAAAAACAGCTTTAAACTAATTTGTTTAACAAATTTGCTATTGTAACTTCAAAGTTGTTGAATACTCATTTAATCAATACATTTGCAGTGGTTTCTAGTAACAATTAATGCCTTGTAAATCATACTCAGGGGTAGGGGGGTTCTGCCATGTGGTGTAGTTGAAAATGCTAATGGTTAGCTTCTACTTGCTGAGATGTTCTCAGTCAACAACAGCCTTCCACGTTGTGAGTCAAAATGGCTGAGTCCATTACTGTTATGTCAGATCTGTCAGGCTTTTCAAATAGTTTCCACCCTCTATTTTCTATCAAAAGCTAATGAAGGAGATAGGTGTTAGAAGACTATTAGGATGTTCAGCCTGCATGTAAAACCTATAGTGACTGGTTATTATACGAAATAATCATAATAAAATTGTTTTCCAGTGAAACACACCTTTAAAATATCATCAAAAATAGAAATGCACATGTTCTGCTGGACATCAAGATACCTGTACAACCTGGCCGGATTGCATGATGCCCTGCCTCTGTTGGTCACTCTAAGCAGCTGTGGTTTGCTAACACCTGACCAGCATATTGGGGTGACTAGCTTGCATGCTTGGCCTGTCCTGAGTAAATTAGCAGTTGGGTTGGGGGACTGTACCAAATCTACTTTCTTTGGCCTTGAGGATGCAGCTCATATGATTTACTGCGTTCCTACCTCCCTACCGTGGGGTATGATTGTAGCTCACAAGGATGACTTCATGAAAGCATTTTTCAGTCTTGGTCTGACAGTGGTATTTGTGCATTTGCATAGACAACTATTAGTTTGAGCAGTTTTGTTTTTTGCCAATCGTTAATTGGGCAGGCTTTGCATCAGAGCTGTGATGGAGAAAACCTACAAAGATGGCGTCGGCTAAGCAATGGCTCTTTGAAACATGTTTGCCAATAACAATTCAGAATTTAGGCTTAAGCTTTTCTTTGAGACATGAACAGATAGAGGTACTGCATTCATTTCTTTAGGAAAAGGATATATTTGTATCTTCTTCTTGTATGGTGTATGGCATACCGCCCCGTTGACTGTTTTCCGTAGTGATCAATACATCATGTTGTTTGTTCCTGTCATTGGTCTTAGCTCTGTCCAATTGCATTTAGAGACCATTACAAAGACATTAATGATAGATTCTGCCCCATGAATGTGTGGTTTCAGTGGTTTTTGGCATGGGGAGACTATATATTTACATATATAGGATGGATTGCCAGGCAATATGGTCAGAACACAATGTACAAAAATCATAATGGCATTTTCGATTTCATGGCTCTGAGAATGAATAAAAATTTGCTTCATCCAAATATATATATATGCTGGTACTGATGACACAGTCTCAACCAAATGTACTTTATATTTCCAACTATAAAAGGTAAAGCAAAAACAAAAAAGTGAATCTGTACCACAACAGTTAGCACACTAGTCAGAAGGCTCTGAAAATCAAAACAACCTCTGCACTGCATTCAGCAGCAGCCTGTGGTGGAAAAACAGATGTCACTGTTTCTGGACGAGATTGCAGCAATGTCCAGATCCCTGTTTCTTTTAGGCCCTGCTTCAGCTGCTGCAGCTGTCTGGAGGTTCGTCTTAGCACCTTAAAAGACAAACAAAAATAAAAAAATTCTCTACCTTCTTAATTGCAAGACTTGTGTTATTTTACAGATTTTGTAGCACCTTTATTTTATTCATAGTTCAGACTTTGGATTAATGCATACCAATTACGGGCTATAAACTGTTTGTAACAACGTTTTAAAATTTTTTTATTTTAAATCTAAAAGAAAAACAAAACAAATCCAAGTCAAATGACCTGTAAGTTAAAATCAGTTTCTAAAAGGAATAAATAAATAAATATTCTGCATGAACTTTGATGTGTTAATCACTCATTTTTCATAGTTGTCACAAGTAATTACTGTATGTAACCAGTGACACTGATTGAAGGAATATAAGATAAAGAAGTGTGTGTGGCATGGTCAAATACTTTGGTCAGAGTCTTCTGCTATGACACGTGTGTTTAAAAACTACTTCTTTTATCAGTGTTTTGTGATTAATCAAACTGTATGCATGTTAATTTTTTTATTTTAGGTATTTATATCTGTATGGTGGTTATTGCAGGGCCAATGCAAAATTTTAATTTTAGGGTTTTCCATAGCTGTCTTTAGCACTCATATTTATCTCAGTGCTTCCTTTAACTTTACTCTTCCAGGAGTACATCAACAGCACTGCTTTTAATGATTTGGTTTGGAGTTCCATTTCCCTTGGTTAATACCTTTTATTTATAAATTCAATTGAATGTTGTCACTTCTGTTCTACATAAGCTACATATCAGATCATAGAGATTGGGACTTACAGCATGTTGCAGAAGATTGTGAAGAAGCCAGATCCTGTTCACTTTAGTTAGTACTGGGAGGTCCCATGCCAGTGCTAGATCATTCACTGCAGTCCGAGCATCTTCGGTTAGCTCATCGACATCAAACAGCTTTCAGTTCAAGATAGAATCCAAATAAAAATTAAAATACAAAGACAGTAATATGCTATTGCAGTGAAAGTAATTTATTGGGAATGAAATTTAATTTCTGTTGCTTAAGTAAGTAAATTTTATTTGTATAGCACTTATCACAGAAAAAGAATCACAAAGTGCTTCACAAAGATCAACAAAACACAAGATAGTCGTCATAAAATGATCTAAAACAAAACAACAGAATATCATAAAATCATTAAAAATCAGAAAACAGAAAGTCATAAAATTATAAAAATGATAAAACAAATGAAAGATGATTATAAATACAAGTTAGAAAAAAACGAATAAAACATAAAAGATTTAAGTAAAAGCAGTTTTAAACAAAAGGGTCTTCAGCTGCTTTCTAAAGGTGTCCAGACTGTCAGTAACACGTAGGGATAAAGGAAGTTCATTCCAAAGTCGGGGTGCAACAGCCTGGAAAGAGCGATCACCTCGACTTTTATATCTGGTTTTTGGAATTTCTAGAAGGTTCTGGTTGGTGGACCTGAGGGCTCGGGTTGGAGCATAAGGCTTTAACAGTTCAGTAACATAAGGAGGAGCTTGGCCATGTAGAGCCCTGTATGTTATAGTAAGGATCCTAAATTGAATTCTAAAGTTAATGGGTAACCAGTGCAGAGACATCAGAATAGGAGTGATGTGAGCTCTTCTGTTTGCTCCAGTTAGGAGCCTCGCTGCAGAGTTCTGGACCAACTGAAGGCGGTCAAGGGCTTTTTTGTTAAAACATGTGAAAAGGGTGTTACAGTAATCTAGACGGGAGGAGATAAAGGCATGGAGAACCATTTCAAGCTCATGTTTTGACACCAACCTTCGCAGTTTGGAGATATTTCTCAAGTGATAAAAACAGTTTCTGACCAGCGTTTTTGAGTGGCCTTCAAGAGACATTGATTGGTCAAAGACAACACCCAAATTTCTCATGTTTGACTTGACAGCAGAAGCTAAATGACCAAGTTGTTGACTAATCAGAGGAGCCATGCTCTCAGGGGCAACGATCAGACATTCAGTCTTTTCAGAGTTTAACTGAAGGAAGTTATCTTCTAGCCAGCTAGTGATCGCTGATAGACACTCTAGTAGTTCAGCCAGTTTATGGAGCTCAGATTCCTTAAAGGAGCAGTACAACTGAATGTCATCTGCATATAGGTGATAAGAGACATTTTGAAAAGCATCAATTATCTGTCCAAGAGGGTGTATATATAATAAAAACAGGAGTGGACCTAAAACAGAGCCTTGGGGTACCCCACAGAACAGGTTTGTGGAATCTGACATGATTTGGTTTATACAGACACTGAAACTTCTGTTAGAAAGGTACGATCTGAACCAGTCTAGAACAGTTCCAGAGATTCCCAACGAGTCATGAAGTCTGTTAATTAAGGTGCCGTGATCAACAGTGTCAAAAGCTGCAGAAAGATCCAACAATACTAAGACTGTAAATTCCCCGTTGTCTGCAGCCATCATGATGTCACTGGAAACTTTAAGCAAAGCTGTTTCTGTTGAATGATTTTTACGAAAACCAGATTGGAATTTATCAAAGTTGTTGTGAATTTCCAGAAAAGTAATCAGTTGATCGGCCACGACTTTTTCTAAGATTTTAGAGATAAAGGGCAATTTAGAAATGGGTCTGTAATTATTAGGCTGAGAGGAATCCAAACTGGGTTTTTTCAGGATCGGTTCAACAACAGCATGTTTGAAAACAGAAGGTACAGAGCCAGATTGGAGAGATAAGTTAATAAAATCCACAATGCATGGGCCAATTTGGTCAAAGACCTTAAGAAGCAAAGTGGTTGGGAGAAAATCAACAGGGCAGGAAGTTGGTTTCATGTTTTTCTGAATGAGACAGATGTCCTGGAGATTTACAGGAGTAAAAAAGGACCATGACTGGGAGGGAGGTGGCTGGATGGGAGAATGGGAAGAGGATGGGGGTGGAAAACTTGCCCTGATATTTCTGATTTTATTCTCAAAGAATGCAAGAAAGTTGTTACAGTCAGACCTTGAGAATACAGGCATGTGAGGGGCGTGAGGTGAGACAATCTGGTTTATGGTGTCGAACAAGACTTTAGAATTATTTTTGTTTGAGGAAATCAGCTGAGCAAAGTAAGCAGCCCTGGAGTTTTTGATCGTCTCATTCAGAGATGTTATGAGTTCCTTAAAGTGCAGCCTATGAACCTCTAATCTAGTTGACTTCCAACGCCTCTCAGCTTGGCGGCATGTCCTTCTGAGACTGTAAATATTTTCATTCATCCAAGGACTTTTTCTTCTGTGAGACCCAGTGCTTTGTCTAACCGGAGCCACATTATCTAAGATACAAGAACATTGCTGATTAAGGGAATGGATAAAGGAGTTTGGATCATCACCATGAACTAAGCCGCTGTCAAATAATGCAGAAAATCTATCCACTGCTGACTGATTAATGATGCGTCTGTCTGATTTCAGCTTGTGAGGGACAGGATCAATGATAGACTGGACATTAAAGAGAATGCAGCTGTGGTCACTCACATGAACCTCTTCAACATGTAAATGGTTGATGTTTAGTCCTAAAGACAACACCAGATCCAGAGTATGACCCATTTTATGTGTGGGGCCTGAAACGTGCTGCTCAAAGTTAAAAGACTCTGTAATAGATATGAACTCTACTGCTGTGCTACAAGCAGGGTCATCAATGTGTAAATTAAAGTCACCAAGAATTAAGACCTTTTCTAGTTTGAGTGTTGATGATAAGAATTCAGCAAATTCAGAGAGAAAGGGGCCAGCTGGACCGGGAGGTCGATAAATTAAAATACAGTGAAAAACATTTTGTAATCCAACTTTGATGACCTGACATTCAAAAGTAGTAAAAGGGCCACTTTTCATCAAATTACAGACATGTTTGTCCTTAAAGATCACAGCAAGACCTCCACCACGACGTGACGGGCGTGGTGTGGTAAACACAGAGCAATCTGGTGGACAAAGTTCATTGAAATGCACAAAATTTCCATCTTCCTGCCACGTCTCCGTAAGAAATAAATATTCTAAGCCCTCTTTGATGAACAGCTCATTTAAAATAAATGATTTGTTTGAAATGGAACGGGCATTTAAAAGAGCACACTGAACTGAATCTTGGAGATCATTTG
>SSNS01000720.1:46885-76472 GCA_006937985.1 Aphyosemion australe | reverse complement strand
TTTATATCCTTGCAGGATGATAAATGAACTGGAATAGGAAAACTTTCAGGTCTGTCAGCAGAAGATAAAATTGTGGGGACAGTGACCCTTGGAAGGCATACAGATGATGGTTGCATTGGGGGAGGACTATAGAGGGCAATGTTGTTTGGAGTGGTGGTGCAAGCGATGGCCGAAGGTGTAGATGGCTGGGATATGGACCGTCATGTCTGTGAAAAGGAATCCACCATAGATGTATATCTATGGGACTGCACAGCATACCTGATGTTAGCGGTTAGCATGCTCGAGCCATGTCGGTTAGGGCGTACACCATCTCGCCTGAAAAAAGAAAACCGCTCCCAAAACAGGTTGAAGTTATCAATGAAACCAAAACTGAAGGACCTGCAAGCAGACTGAAGCCAGGAATGGAGAGAGAGCAGGCGGCTGAAACTTCCACATCCACGAGAAACTGTGGGAATTGGGCCAGAGATGAAAACAGACATTCCACTTCTCCTCAGGATGTCAAAGAGATGGTTAAAATGGTGTTGTGTGATGACAGACTCACGACGTGTAACATCATTTGATCCCACGTGAATGATCACTCTTTTAACTGAAGCTGGGATGGAGCTCAGCAGACCAGGAAGTATATCCAGCATAGCAGGGACGGTGGCTGATGGAAAACATCTCGTCATGACATTGAAGAAGCGGACATTCCTGATTATTGAGTCACCTACCAGCAAAGTGGTAGGTGAAAACAGTGGACGAGGTGCAGATGATTCTGGGTTTGGGTTCCTTTGGAGTAGTGGAGGATTCTGGGTTTGTGTTCCTGTGGAGCCAGAGGACTGGAGGGTAGGAGGTGGAGGGTTCGTAGTGGAGGGGCTCACATCCTGAGCCGGGGTAGTTGGTCCAGCAGAGTGTCGACGCACAGCATCCTTCAGTATTTTGCGTCGGGCAGTGGACGTTGAGGTCCTGGGGGGATTAGACTTTGTAGGCTGCTTCTTACGAACCACAGGCTCCTGCTCGATGGCATTTGGTAGTTGGGTAGAAGGAAGGAGGTTGGTGAGATCAGCTGCTTGATCCTCAGGTGGTTGAGTAGAAGGTAGGCGCTTAGAGAGATCAGCTGCTTGATCCTCAGGTGGTTGAGTGGAAGGAAGGGGCTTGGAGAGATCAGCTGCTTGATCCTCAGCAAGAGGAGAGAAGCGGTTTGATAGACTAAGGTCAGGTGGAGGGATGGGACCAGCAACAGGGGATCTCCTATGGCCACGTACCACGACCTCAGACCAAGATGAAGATGGGTCTGGGGTAGAGCTGGAAGTTGGTAGTCGTGATACAGCAGGGTCCCAAGCAATGGTGTCTTGGAGCAGAGGGTTCTTCATTGGTGTCTCTTTTTCAAATTTTCTGACAATGTGACTGGTCAGTTTAGGGATACGTTTTCTAAAACTATCCAGCAGCATTTCTTTCTTCTGTAGTTCAGCAGAGAGTCGCTGTATATCCTCTTTAAGGTTCTCAATCTTTTTATTTGCTTTAAAAAGCATAAACGGATCATTGTGGGGCAGAAGCGGGGAGAGGACAGACATTCAAAATAGCTTCAAGGTTGCAGAAAGCTTACGCTGTAACTGAGCCGCCTCTGTCGAATCCGAAAGATTTGTAGTCCAACTAAAAGTCCAAGAAATCCAAAAAAGAAAAATCTCCAGAAACATAGAAATCATGAAGGTCCAACAAAATCCACAGAATCCAGCCATCAGTCACAGAAAAAAACAGGTTTTTAGAGGAATTAAGGCACAAAGAGTAGGGAGCTGAAATAGACACGTCCGCAGGCTTCTTATCACCTGTTTAGTTTAGTTTAGTTGCTTACTGGTGTAATGGTTTCTCTGATGTCAATATCAGCAACATCTTCCAGAGTGACTGTAGCAGTCTCTGGAGAATCTGTAACAAGTGCTTGAAGAATGGAAGGACTTAGGCCTGTTATACGAGGTCCACCATGAAGAAAAGAGTGGCCAATCATTCGCCCTGCCACTAAAAACATCTCATTTTGAGTCAACACCTGGGAGGTGGAAGGAATCAAGTGATCTGGCTGGCCAACAAACAGAACAGTGCTGCATGAATGTCCTTAAGAGAAAACAAAAACAAAAAACATTTCAGTAAGATTAGTAAATCTAATCCTTATAAACAACAATCCAAACAATCATATGCCAAAAAATGTTGGCATTGTAGCATTTGGTTGGTTTTATTGCAATGTCAATATGTTTTTAAACATAAGTAAGCTGGCACAATTACTTTTAATAAAAAATAAATACATATACAGATTTATGATATATTTCTAGTGAGATTAACCTATAGATACCCCTTAGGTATCCCTAAGGAAATCGATCTAACCACTGGACTACCAAGTATGTTTTAAAACATCAGTCGCATAAGACATATCCTGTGCTGGCCATTACGTGCATCTTTGTGGACAGGATGTATGGTTTTACAGCTGTGTTATGGCCGCAACGCATAACTAATTTCTTTGAATATCCACTCTGGTACTGGTGGTAGTTTAAAGGAACTCTTTGCAGTTTTGGGTTGTTTATTGAACCTCATAGGGTTTGTTAGCTAATGCGAAAGTTTAAATAATGTCCTTGCTTAGAATTAGTCTTTTTAACATCCTTAATCTTAACGTCTCCTCAGCCTTCATTATTGTCTACAGGAGCGATTCGTCAATAAATCAAACAAATCAGCTGTGTTCATGATCTAAAACATGCAGGAAACAAACTCCAGCATCAGGAATGTCAGCTCTATTTTGAAGTCCAGTTGGGAGCGGCACTAAACACTGAAGTTGCAACTGCGTTATTCTGGCCACAGAGCGCGGTGGGGGTCTGACTGACATTTCATTAACCCTGTAAAGGGTCATTTTAGCACATACTGGCTCAAGAACATGATTTAAAAACATTAAAAAGTTTCACAGTATGGCTTTCTAGCAGTCATCTGTGAAATGATGGTCAGACTAAAACATTCTCAACTTTAGCATTAAAAAAAATGCTATATACTCGCAACTCAGACAAAGTGGGCATTAGTGACCCACTTCCAGGGACGGCAGGTTTATGATCAGAGACTAGCCTCATGGGGAGGAGCAGGGCCTGATGATGGTCATATTTTCCATCCTACTGTCTGCAGGCTGTTCCAAAATTTCTGACTAATTACAGCTGAGACAGGAAAATGCATGAATGCATCAAAAACCTGTTTGGGGGGATTTCTCATGAGGAAATAACAATATTACATGTTCAAAAGCTCCAAAAACTTGATTTTTCCTGATATGGCTCCTTTAACAGAAAACATAATTAAAAAACCATATATATATATATATATGACATTAATATGAAAAGAAAAACCATTAGGTGCATATTTAGTTTTCATTATATTTCAGGAATTATCATATATTAAATCATTCACATTTTACATTTAAAACATACATGTGTCTTTGTACTGACCTAAATCAATACTGAAGCCATGCTGCAGCTTGTGCATGACCATACTGAAGAAGTGGCGATTTACTCCATCGCCAACAGCTACATCACCTAGAAAATAACAAATAAAAAAGTATATGTTTAAAGTGTAAGTACAGCAGCAAGGTCGTGGGAAATAGGAGTGCTGAGGGTGCTGCAGCTTCCCCTCATGGATGACACATGCATGTTAAATTTCTGCAAGCAAAATAAAATCAAATTATTTTACTTGATTTTATGATTTTTAATTAAATTAAACACTACTACAAATACATATTACTATTTTCCAAAGAAAAGTAAAATTTGATTTTTTATATTAGAATTTTTTATGTCACACATACACTGAACCTCGTGCGTGGTCACGAAGATACACGCGTTGCTGTGCTCGTTGCCTTGCAACACATCAGCTCAAGTATGGAAGAGGGAGGCATCTTTCTACATAATTTAATAACACAACATTAAAAAAACACCAAAAAAAAAACGCTGTTTGGATAAAGATCCCGGCTGCCATAAATAACGAGTGTGACGGCGGAGTGCGTAGAGTTGAGAAGGAGAGAAAAAAAAAGAACGATCTGTCGCAAAAAAAAAAAAGATCAGTCTGCTCTTAAAAATCCCCAGACTGGCAGCGGTCCTCTTTAAAAATATTTGCCATACAGCTCTATGACTATGCATATTTTTGTAGCTGATTCACCTGCTTTTGTATGCCTTTATGGCGGTGTTCAGCTCACGACATGTCACCTGATAAATAGATGTGGGAGGATCACCGCTGCGCAGAGGAAGGGACAGATCTGACAGCCAGGTCATTCATGAAGAAGCCCGAAATTATCCACACCTATGTTTTATTAACCAAAAAAGAATGAATAAATAAATAAAATAAACATTTTAGATTCAAATGAGAGACCAGAGGAGGGAAGCCCCACATCATGCAGGAGCATGTCCCAAAAAACCTGTGTTCCTCTCAGAAACGAAGAGACCAGGCATGGTGAGCTTCTGGAGAAGGAGATCTACAGAATGTAAACATCAATGTTAAAGAGCTTGCACAAAAATTAGAATTGCAAATGTAACTCCTCAGCGTCAGAGCTACAGCGTGTCGCAACAAGACAGTCTCCAATTCATCATTTAGTAAATTATGTTTAAATTCTATTTAGACTATAGTTCATGTTAATTTTATGTTACTTTATGCATTTTGTTTCAAATCGACTTTAGACGATTATTTAATGTTAATGTTTATATTTAATAACACATTCATTGTTTTTTACTTATTATATTTATATGTACTTAATCCTATAAATTTAACACAACTATTTCTTTAAAATGGTGTGATTACATAGCTGTTTAACAAGTGACACAGTTCCTCAATGGTGCCAACACAAAGATTTTCTCTGTGTTCGCAGCAACACTTCCTCAGCACGAGAACGCTGCATCCAGGAAAATGGTCAGAATAGGTCAACTATCATATGGATTATTATTATTATAGCCATTACAAAATGCTCTGCTATTTAATGAATAAACTAGTTCTGGAGATTGCCTGTCTTTCATGAACGCTTTACACACAGAACAAATTAATCAGCTGCATCCTCAGTGAGTCTCAGCTGTGCCAGGTTAGCTTCTCTGTCTGCACATATAAGCTGTTGCTTATTTACACGCTCATACAATAACTGGGCTAGATCTTCCAATTTACGCCTGGTGTGGACCAGGTGTAAAAGTTACACCTGGGCGCAGCGGCTGAAGGGCATGCACCTGAGTGGTGCACTCGTTTTAACAACGAGCTGTGCGTAACTTTGAAATCTATGTCGGACTTAAGGTTACGCACAGGCTTATGCCCAGCTGGTGCACACCGCTGAGTGAAGAGCCTGACAGAGCATCTGTCAGTTAGTTGCCTTGGCAAAGTGTGTGCGAAGGGGTGTGGTGGATGCTGCAGAGTGTGCGTTTGGGTGTGGATTCAGGAAGTTCTGACATGTCGTTTGTGGTGTTTTCCCTCAGTGTTGATGGCAATAAGCTGTTTTGTAGAAGAATAAAAAAGCAACTATACTAGTAGGCTGTATATAGCTACTAAACATGTGTGCTCATTTGTATGTGTGGCTGATCACAGCACCCCCTTAGGAAAATATGTTCCAGTTGCACTGGACAACAGTGGCATTAGCCACATCAATTTAACACATTTGAATAACTTCAAACTTTCTACATTTACCATACCTTGTAACTTGACTTGAAAAGGTCTGCTCCAGTCTGTGTTTGGGGCTTTGTAAAAGCTGAGTATTCTGGCCTCTTGATCGTCCACATCTTCTGTGATGTCCAGTTTAAATTTAAGCTCTGGTTCATCTTCCATGGCTTGAAGCAATTTTTTTCTGTATTGCTCTGCTGCCTTGTCTGGATCAGCTATGGTTTTCCAACCTGAAAAAAAAAATTGCATGCTATTTAATAAAAATTCACCTGTCCTTAACACGCACACAAACTTTTCATCTCTGTTCGGTATTGTTGTGGAAAAAATATGGTGTTTTTGTCTGTTTCTGTTCTCTGATGTATTTTGGTCAAAGGATCTGATGGTTTTCTGCAGCTCGTCTGACGTCTCTCCTCTCTGGTCCCGAATGATGGTGGACCCAGCCTTCTTCTTTCCTCCGAGCTGCTTCGGCATTTGACTTCTCGTTCTTTTTCCACTCTCCCAGTTCGTTAAAATCTTCTGATCGGCAAAGAACCGAGCCATAGACCGCCTTTAGTTGCAATCACTCAACTCTTTATTTCACATTACTCTTCATTTCTCTTTATTATAACCCGTGTACATTTTCGGGGAGATTTTCTGACCATCCCCCAGCGTCTGATGGTAAAATCTGAAGTTTCACAGCATGCACACAGATTTTATCCCTTCTGCAGAACCTGGTTTCGCCTGGTACCTCCCTTCAAGGTCCTAACTTTCGTATCCCTTGGTAACCGACATGTTTATGATCTCTGGCTCCAGAAACCAAGCCATCTGGTCTAAACTTTCTCCTGTCTTATCTGTCCCTAGGTCAGATACTTCTCACCTCCCTTTGCACACAGTTTTATGACACCAGAACCAGACCTTCACAGGAGATCAAAACCTTCTTGCTTTAGCTGGAACTTACAGCTTGATGTAAACATGCATAAATCATGGTTAAATGCAGATCAATAAAGAGTACATGAATCATATGTGTATCAATAAACCTGGAAAGAAAAGTGATTAACATATTTGCTTAACTGGATTCTAAGTTCTAAAATTAAAGGCACAGCAGGTAAAAAATATAATTCCCGACAGTATCTATGTGTGTGTGTGTGTGTGTGTGCGTGCGTGCGTGCGCACGCACACTCAAGGGTCTACAAGTCCAAAATGTGTCTTAAATTCCAAATTTGACTATCTCCCATGCTGTTCTGCCACTTTCCCCATATCAAAAATCTGATTATTGCCAGAAAAGTACTTTTGTTTTTTTCTGACTTTTTTTTGGAGTAAGCAAGCTTTATAAAATATGCCCCTAAGCTGTTTGCTGTTAGAATGTCTACTGCAGTAAAAAAAATCTGTCTTGCTAGGGACTGAGAGAGCTCATCTAGCAACTCATGTTAACTTCTGCTTAGTGTTGGAACATGTGTGCATATTTTGTCAGTGAATGTCATGCGGGTGGTGTGGTGGTGGGTGGTACATCTGTTTTTGATTATCTGTCAAGGAATCTCCAAACAAGGGCCGTGAGGGCGGTGTCTGGCTAGGCTGAGAGCATGCTTAAGAAATGCGAACTCCCTTGGTTTGACAGAGGTCTGCCCCTCCCACCCACCATTTGTGGATTATTTTGTAACCTGTCTGAGTTTGTGCATATATATGTTTAGGTGTTTTTTGACATATATTAGAATTATCACCCGCTGGGTTTAACTCTGGAATGGTTTTTTGCCCTTACCCCCTCCCACCCTCATGTAACCCTTTCTTATCTAACTGAAAAGGCCTGTGGTGTTGTGTAGTGGCTGCTCTCATAGCCTGCCTGTACATGTTTTGTCACTCTACATGTCGTGTATTTTCTTGGTCAGGTTGTGCTGCTGTGGAGTAAAATTTTGTTGTTCCAGGATGCTGGTCCAATGACAATAAAGCTTTGGTTGATTATGTTACATGTAAGTTTGTAAATATTAGGGATAGAAAAATAGACAATGAATACATACTGTTGTCCAAAACTTAAAGGTTCAATATGTAACACGGACACTATTGTGACATCTAGCATTTAGAGGTGGTATTGCAACAGCTGAACTCAATTTTCCAGCTGTCGGGGTGTTGGTTCAATACAGATATCTGAAGTGACCAGCCAGCACCATGTCCACTGACGAATTTTACAGGGTAAGGAGTAAAGTCTACTAATACGTTTATTTTACAACAGTATTTATCGTTACAACATCTTCCGGCCTCAGAATCAGCTGCTTGACTTGTCGATTCCGCCATTTTACCCAGTTCCAGCCTGGCCTTTCCGAGTATAACTGTTACCGCAACGGTGCCCTCTATTGGCTGGTATATGTAAACATAAACCCAGTGTCGTGCAAGGCAAAATAAAATGTTGATTTTTTATATTTTTTATATGGCTTTCTAAGGAAAACCTGTAAATGACTGGTGGAGGTACATTTTTAAATATAGCTTTTTATTACATTTTTCCAGATTCAACCTTTAATAGTATATACAAAAATCATGATAAAATTTATGAAATAAATATTTAAATGCTTACCAGAATGTTCCACCTCAGTTTTTGTTGAGGGAAGCAAATCAGGCACCAAAGCAGATGTGCTTGCTCTGCTGTAATCCCATGATGTCGAAGGTGAAGTAATTTCAGGAAAACTAGAAAAGAAATTTCACACAGATAAACACCACTTAATAATTTCAAATGTGTTTCAGTAGATATTCATGTGACATTTTGATATGTTAAATTACATTTTACACCATTTTTTTTCTCTTAGTATTTCTTTAACGATGTAAGGCTGAATGTGGTGTCATTAAAAAAAGCCCTAAGCATACACATACAGTGTATGCTTAGGGCTCATATAACACTAACATGTAAGGGCAATGAAAGAGCATGTAATCTTAAGATTTTTCCTGCATTGATCATGATATTTTAATAATCCAGATTAACACTTCCTAAAAAATGGTTTACTCTGATACAATGCTGTGAATTGGTTACTAACGTTTTATATTAGTTAAGATTTTAATTTGATAATCACAAAAAGAATTACTGATTCCTCATGTAAGAGCCAATACGCTTACTCCTAGTTTATAACCAAAAGGGTCTAGGCTGAAGTTTAACTAATTTAAACCAACCCAATACGTACCTACTTTCATAAAAAACAAATACAGCAAATACTGACCAAAAATAGCTATACAGTGCAAACATATGTTATATAAAAATTAATAGAAACATATAAACGTTGATGTTGTAGTGAACTTCCACAACCAGCTTTATAAAAATGTAGTCCTGTCCAGCGGTGACATAGGGTAGTATGTACAGCAGCGTGTCGATCAGAGAGATGAATTGATGATTATTTATCAGCGTGATAAACTGGAGGTGTGGCGTGACAGTGCATGATAATGCTTGTAAATCAATTACAAGGGGCCATGCCAGAAAGCAAACAAATCCAAAAAACCAGGCTTTCTTTTGAAAATCCTGGTTTAACTGCCCCAAAATCACTTTTACCAACGTGGCTAGCCTGAAACCCCTCCCATTTACCATGGTAACACATTCTGGAGAACAAACCTGCTCAATGGAAGGTTAGCAGCTACGTTTACTGAAGCTTGGTTATTATGATTGGACGAGGCATGTTATGGCCCCCTTTTTTTCTGGTAGCTGGCAACAACGAAGTGGTGAATTAGCGCCACATAATACATACGTTAAAGGAAATACTTTATTGATGTGACTCTAAATGCTAACAGCTTGTACTCTGGTCACACGTGGCAAACACAGTAATATTTGATATAAATGACATACGTGATGTTTTCTGCTTGGTGGGTAATATGAGAACTAAATGTGGATTTGTGACAATTTACAGCATTAACTTTTTGGGTCACATGACCGCCACGAACGTTTGTTCTTAAAACTCACAGCTGATCGGCAAAAACAAAGCCCTCCAATCTAAAAACATCCATACTCGGTAACCAAACATGATAAAGACACATAAATGAGGAAAACTCCAATAAAATATGTGGAGAAACAGAGCTGAAGCGGACTTCCGGCATAGCCATGTAAACACTGAGAGTTCTAACTAAATAGCGACAGATACACGGCTTTAATGAAGCAGCTGGCAGTCTCTATTTAATTTATGATATCTTTGTAGTCCTCATAGGCATGAATGAATAATTCTTGATCTGTGTGGGAGAATAATGTACTTTGCTTTGCTTACATTGTCATTTATCTAGCATCAATTAAAAGGAGTTGCCTGTGTAAGTGCGTGAGCCTTGATTGCTGCTCTTTGCTTGAATAATTGAGGATTGAATACACATGAGAATCGTTGGTGGACCCGTACAAACCTGGAGGCAAGGTGAGCGCTACGTCAATCAGGGATTTATCAGGAAAGCCTTGATGTTCTAAACTTGTTTTCTGCCACGACCCCCACATGAGGCTCGCTGTGTCCTGATTTTATTGAGCTTGTAAAAAAACAGTTCTTTAACGAGTGAGATCCACTGAGAAAAGTGTTTAATTGGTCAGTCTATAAAACGTGATCATGCTGCACATGTGCACATCATTCCCTTTCCTGATGTCCGGAAGGACAGTGCACAGCACAGCTGAGTGTTTTTGTAACATGTGGTGAATGTCAGCGACAAATTTATACAGAAAGTGTCTAAGGTTTATCAGAAATGTTGGTAAGTGGTTTGCTAGGTGCTTTAAAGACATAAAAGTCAAGAAGGGGGTCTGGAAGGTTTTAAGAAATAGCGACAAAGTTGCTAATTTTGCAACGCAAGGTGGGAGGTGCGCTCGATTTGCAAAACAGAGCAGCGCAGGAGGGAGGAGGAAAAAATATGCTTGTTTTGTTTTTGTAGTCTTTCAAAACACAGATTGTTTGATTAAAATTAGATGACTTCAGCAGCTGTATTGTGTCATGGTTTAACACCCACCCCCACCCCTACATACCTCTCTCCACAGGAGCTTGCATGGTATGCCAAATTCTCTGCAGCAAAGACATGTCCACAGATTGGACATTGATCCTAAGGACCAAACATAAGTCAACATCACATAAATCAAAAAATATTGAAAGAAGTTTTATCCTGTTAATCAAAAAATCTAACCCTCACCAAAAAAAATAAATAAATAAACTTAATGTTGTGTCAACATTTTTGTTACTGAGCCTTTTTTTCGGCAACGGTGGCTCAGGGGTTATGACTTTGCACTTCAGTCATTTTGTAGCATGTTGGAGCACCTGTGTTCAGCAGCCTTGTCTCTGTCAGTGTGCCCCAGGGCAGCTGTGGCTACATTGTAGCTCATAATCAGCAATGTGTGAATGTGTGTGTGAAATGATGACTGATACAATGTAGTGTGCTTTGTAGTCCTCCCACACCAAAAGGCGATATAAAAGTGTGGGTCATTTATCATTTCATAGATATAAGTACAAACACCTTACCACAGGAATGACATCATCATCTTCTTCCACGGTTTTGTCATTTGCCTCCACATCATCATTTTCTTCCTCTGTTTTGCCATTTTCATCAACATCATTGTCGTCTTCTGCTGTTTTGCCAATGTCCTCCACATCATTTTCCTAAAAATTTAGTGAAACACAAAATAGACAACCTTAGTTAAACTTTGTTACTTATTTATCAGTGACTTTTAGACATACATACAATGTGTCACATGCTAATTAAATCATTTGAAAAGAATTCCTTTAAGTTAATAGGCATTAATAAAAGAACTCACGAAATCTTCACATTTTTGAATGTGGAACTGAATCAGAGGTAGTGGAATGAGGTGGCCACATTTTATGCAGTTGTTCTTTGGCATTCTTGCAAATTCAGGAGCATCGAATGGCAGTGGTTCTATGTCAATGTTTTCTTGCAGGGGGACAATGTAGATTACATTTTTCCCACTGCTTGATGACACTTTTAAGATTTTTGCTGTGTAGCCTTCTGATCCCTGTGGTAGTGGAGTGGTTTTTCTCTGCCCACTTCCTCCTACAGAAAAAATATGTAATAGTTCTTAAAAACACACACACAAATGTTTCTATATCCTTCACATTACCTAAAAGCCATTAGTGTTTTGCTATATAATAGATAGTCCATATTGAACAAAATATAAAACATATCACCTGAAGACTTTTTAAGCAGCCACCCTCCCTTCACAGCTTGCATCTTTGGGTACTGTTCAAGCAGTAATCTGTTAATCTGAAATAATAATTGCTGTTAATTTACTATGTTGCATTTTACTATCACAATTACTATTTGGCTCATGATTTTACAGCTCAGGTAGGGCAAAATATAAAATTTTCATGGATAATATACACAAGCATTTTCAAAGCCATTACTAGTATAATTCAATGCATGTATAAACACAGTAGATAGCTATACAAAGTGGTTTGTAAAGCATGATTTATTTTTCTCTGCCAATGACATGTCTCAGTCCAAAACCAACGGTTGGACCTTCATGTAGTGTCACCAAACCGCCACACTAACGAATTTACCTGGATCCACCTTTCATTACGCCCCCGTATATTTAGAAAACAGAACACCACTAGTGTGACAGGTTCGCAGCTCTCTGTTCAATTGAATTTTGTTTATTTAGAAAGCGCCAAATCACAAGAAGAGTTGTCTAAAGGCACTTAAAAAATTGAAAACATTAAAATTCAGTTGCTTTTATTATGCCAATTACAAAACTCCCTTTCAACAGGAAGAAAACTCAATGGGATCCAGGGTCAGTATGAGCAGCTATCTCCAACAACTCACTGGGGGTTGAGAAGACCGAGCAGACACAGAAACGCCCACACACACACACACAATAATATCAGAGAAGCAGAAAAAGCCGGATGCTACCACTTTTAATTTTGGACTAACTACCAGAGTCCCAAAAAGATAAACACCATTAAAAGACACTGGCCAAAAAAGACTTTTAGACCTATAAAACTGCGACTATTGTTTAGCACTCCCTCGTTTTATCTGGCAATGGTTGTGGTATCATACAAATGTGGCATAGAGATGATAGCTGACGTGAGGGTGACACTTCCGTGGCCATGTGTAGGTTGAAGAGAGATCTTTTTTTTTGCCTTTGCAGCTTTAAATAGTTGGGTAATGAAAGTAATTTTTTAAAAGGGTCGTAAAAAAATAAATACATTTTGTGTTGCTCAACACAAAATGTCAGATCTTATATGACTTTTAGAGTAATTGGTTAAGCTAACCTCTGTGTGATCAGCATCGTCTGGGATGTTTATATTTCTCCTCCCAAGGCCTGCTTGAAGAAGAATGGCTTCATCCCGGGGTGTTTTCTCTGTATTTGTAGGCAGTAGGCAGAACTGAAATTCTGTAAACCTCACATATGATTTCTGTAACTGATCAGAAGATTTCCTTTTCCGTTTCGGCCCACCAGAAAACAACGCTGGGAATGATCTAGAATGAAGGACAATGGACATGACAGAACAGCAAACACTTAATGATCAATTAGCCTTTCGCCGGCCCCGCCCCCAGAACGGCTATTGTCCAATCACACATCATAGCAACCGTTACTATCCGACAGCTCCAAACAAAATGATGAAGCTAAGCCTAATTTACTACTAAGCATTAGCCTCGATAGTAGTCGTGTCTCCTTCGTTTCCCTTCAGAACCTCCTCATCGAGCTCAACCAGCAACAGCCAAGCATGAGTGCTCCCCCCGCCCGCGGCTGGGTGGAGGTCCGCCTCCCAGACTATCCAAGACCCTTTATAGACACACCGTGGTGGCAAATCAGCGTAATATTACCTCAACTGTGTGTCTTATAAACACACATTAAGCCTTGGCGCAACAGCGGGTGGTGTCATGATCACGTGATGAATTAATGCCGAGCTCCGGCCGGGAACTAAAAATGAAAGTAAACACGGGCATAAAAAGTTACATTTTATAAACAGACTCAGCTGAGATGATAGCGATGCAGAGCGCCGGGAGCTTTTCTCCGTTAGAGCTGCCTGCAGCTCAGATCATCTGACATCTGACAGCTCACAGGGACGCCGCATCGCCGCCACCGCTCCTCAGATCCACGCGTCCCCGGACGCCGGACCTTCTCACAAACTCCCAACTCCTTGTTCCCTGCTACGATTCGCGCAGCGGAGCCGACACTAATATATCCCTCCACTGCATACTGTAACCATTTTGCCTCGATCTGGATGATATTGAGGAGGAATTGCTCCAAAAAATGTCGCTGACACACATCTGTCTACTTCTTTCCATCACGGAAATCTGTGGAGCTGCAGTATTTGATCCACTTATTGTCGGAGTTGGCAACAGTAACTAAGGGGGGCGGGGCTCGGCGAAAGGTCAATTATAACAATTTATTATAAATTTTACATTTGTAATTGTAAAAATAGTTTGACAACAAAAAGTGATTAGATATAGAAGAATTTAAAAATCTGCATAACTGTACACACATACAGTATGTTTCGATAGATAGATAGATAGATAGATAGATAGATAGATAGATAGATAGATAGATAGATAGATAGATAGATAGATAGATAGATAGATAGATAGATAGATAGATAGATAACTTTTTATAGACACATACCTTTGCATCTCCTGTTGCACTGTTGCAGGTCTAGATGGTACGCTGCCTGAAGGCCCACTGGGTAATGGTGGAGCAGCACTCTGCTGAGATACAGGTGTTGTGTTCCTCTCAGAACTTATGCACCTGAGAAGGGCACGGACAGCTGACTCTATGTTGTTTCCACTGTTCTGTTAAAAAAAAAAAGAGTTAGAGTATGAACATTTTTAAAGTATTTGTGATGAAATTATTTCAACATCTAATTGAAATGAAAACATTGTGTTCTTGGGTGCAAGTAACAATTCTGTACTGTTATGCAATGAAAAAGTTAGCAAAGAAATCAATGTTATTTGGTAGATATATGAGAAATTCAGCAATACACACTGAAATTTCAATGATGTTAAAAGATTAAACTGAAGTATGTTTACATTTTCACCTTTCGATTATAATACATAATTATAATACATAACTGGTACAGCTCAAAAATACATTATAACAAACCTAGCAATAAAGTAAAGAAACTCATCAATCCTTTTTTCAATAAAGTAAACCCAAAACTCCCATAGTTTTAGTTGGAATAAACGTGCATTCAACCAGCTCATGCATGCGCTATAGCCAATGCAGGGGATATACATTTCACAGGGGATAACAAAATAGGCACACCTGTTCATGTGAACCTGAGCCATGAAATATGAAAATACTATTAGGTTCTGTGGCTTGTTTTATATGTACTAATTTAGATATGAGGCTTAAAAGTGAAAAACTGTTTTGATTTTTGTAAAGCATGCCAAAATAACCCAAATATTATAAACACTTTCTGTTTTTAAGGCCTCGGATACAGGCTATTTTTAATTTAATTTTAGCCGAACAGTCTATATAAAGAAGGAATGAAACACAGATTCATCTTAGCGCATATTGCGTAATTTACATCAAGAAATTTTTAAAAAACATAAACTTCTGAATATTTAGTAATGGAATGACTGTTCCTTTTTTTGTAGAGGTTAGTCAACGTGACAGATATGACTTAAAATAAAACTGAGTTGCTCCAATGCTGCCATTTCCAATTGTACTGAAAATTAGGTAGCTCACGCTGCCCGGTAAATCCACTTCTGAAACGTTGTAGCAATAAAGTCAAAGGTGTCTGGGTTTTTTTTTTTATATGAATTATAAAAGACAACAAACATGTGAGCTGGCTAACACACCTATTATACTTTCTAATAACACAAAAACAGTCTTAGTACAGCTTAGCTGTTAACACGTAAGAAAACCGTTCGCTTCCACCGCTCTCAAGCCCTGCCTTCACCCTTAACCAGCACCAGCCCAATCTGGGCCTGAGACGGTCTGCTCTTAAAGATTGCGCTATTCAACCACCATAGGCCTACATTAAATCACTTAAAAACATGATTTGTAGCATTTATCTTAATTCTTACATGAACTACTTAGCTTTTAAACAAATCTTGTACACTTATAAAGGAAATTATTTCTCTTTTTAACATGAACTCATATTCACATAACCATTAACTGTATTTTGGCCTCTACATTGTTGTCAGTTGCATGTGCACAATACATCTAAACGTAACCAAATCATATCAACACTGCAGGTCCTGACAGCACATATAAAATACTTTGTAGTTGAAATTACTTCAAAACCAAAAAGAGATTAATATAAAAGTTAATATATATTCAAGTATGTAGGAAAAAAATTAATACTAAGTCAAAATATTTTACTACAAACTAATAATAATTTACTACCTTTTACTGCCGCGCCGAAAAGATGATTTTTCATTAGTGATTTGTGAACATGTTCTGAATTGAGTGTGTTCTGTCCATGTTATGAAAATGTGAATGCAGCCTACTTTGTCAGCAAGCGGGGCTGTCTGCCATTGTGCTGGCCGTGCGTGTGTGTGTGTGTGTGTGTGTGTGCGTGCGTGCGTGCGTGCGTGCGTGCGTGTGTGTGTGTGTGCGTGCGTGTGTGTGTGTGTGTGCGTGCGTGTTGGGGGAGAGGAGTGGGAGTAGGTTCTGGGTGAATTCTGGAGGGAAAATTTCCCGGGTTTATGACGCAGAGCTGTTGTTCTGTTTCCGATGAAAAATAAAGCTATAAAAATAAAAAATGTCTGTTTCATCAACTGTGAAACGTGACAATATATTGTATACATCAATAACAGCCTAGCGTAACATCCAGGTAACAATGTCTAAACTGCCACGTAAACGCATTACTATTTACTCTGGTCATCACATACTTTGTCGACCATACTGTTTTTATGATAGAAATAAATGACAATTGACTTACCTGTGATTGTGAAGACAACGAATTAGGATCGGCCATTCTTCGGTGGGAAACAAAAACAAACAGCTAATAACAAACAGGAGAACGTTTATCATTGTCGATTATCATTTTCTTTGTAGAAGTAGGCTACATACAATTCAGTATGTCATTAATGTAGGACAAAAAACGTAATACGCCGATAGGCTATTACCAATAGTAACAGATTGTTAATCCTGTAATGCAAAATGTTTTAAGTTAAGCTTTAAGTAGTTTAATTTAAGTTTTTGTCACACATAGGCATGAATACCTGGAGCAATTACCGAAGATTTAACGGCACGTTCTTGCAGCAGCCAGAAAAAACAGGAATAAACAGGACATTGGAGACCCACGCTGAACTTATATAAGACACCTTTCCGCGGCAGTTACCTTCCCGGAACTGAAGGGGGAGCTATGTTGTCTGACAGTTTTATGCTTTTTTTTTTTCTTTATTGATATCGGCCATGAACTGTTCGTGAAACGTGAAAAAAAAAACTAAACCATCATAGTTTTTTATTGTACAGCGATTCCACATTGTTTTTCAACACATGACTTTACAAACAACACTTATTTTAGAAACAAATGTATGTTTACAACGTTCTATCTTCCGAGTCGGAAATAAGGATAAAGGGTAATTCCTAATATTTTTCTAACCCCTGACCCTCTTTGATTCGCTATCATTTCAAAACTACAATAGCCTATTTAAACTCTTAGAACCTGGAGTAAACGGTTGTACATAAAAATTCGCATTCTGAAACCACAGTGATTTATGAAACCTTGTTTTAATTTGTGAAAGCCCAATAAAGGGTAATTTCCGAAATTTTTTGCATCAGGACCACCGTGGTCCAGCTCTGAAACTACTATACTATATGCTCTTCAAATCAGAAATAGATTATTGTACACAAATTGCAGAAAGTGTGTAATAGATTTAATGTTTTGCGAACATTCAATAAACGTTTTCTTTGTTGCACAATTTTTGATCTTGTAAATAAAAAAAAGAAATAATAATAATGAAAAGAATGTGATTTTCATATTACATTAAAAATGACAAGAGTAAATGAAGGTAATGCTTTCTTTGGGCCTTAATCGTTTTGATGGACTTTTTTATGCATTTGTTTTTGTTATATGAAGTTCTACGTTTTTTTTTAATGTACATATTTTTTTACACATATGTAAATACAACAGATGATAGCCAGGGCTTTACATCTTCAGTCCCTTGGCTGTTTGCCGCAAGCCACACATACATTTTAAAAAAAAGGAACTTTGTACAGTGGTTAAAAGAAATAACATAATTACATAAAATAGCAAAAGCAGCATCAGATAAAATTACATCTTTTATTATGAAAGCACATACAAATTGGTACATTCATAGCAGCAAACAAGATCAACGTCTACCTATTAATTCACACTTTTGATCTTGTCTTTGCAGATTAACTTTCTATTTCTTCCCACAGTCACCTGGTTAGTTAAATACACACACAGGCACGTAGGCACACACACATACACACACACACACACACACACACACTGCTTTCGCACACATGATCAGTTGAAGGTTAACAATGTAAACGTATAAAAGTAAACATGGTAATAAGACAAATCTAAAATACAGACTGAAGTATAAAGTTAAGATAAATGTAAACAGTCACATCTTATGATTTCCGGAGTAACTAGCAATAGCTGGCCCGCTAAATTACTGTTTCTGTGCCCTCCTTTCAAGGATTGAAGGATGACACCACCTGCGTAGGGTGAGGTGGCAAATATATATATATATATATATATATATATATATATATATATATATATATATATATATATATATATATATATATATATATATATATATACATATATATATATATATATATATATATACATATATATATATATATCATGCTCAAAATCATATACACTGCTCCAAAAAAGGAAGGGACCACTTAAAGAACACAATGTAACTCCAAGTCAATCACACTTCTGTGAAATCAAACTGTCCACTTAGGAAGCAACACTTATCTGCAATCAATTTCACCTGCTGTTGTGCAAATGGAATAGACAACAGGTGGAAATTATAGGCAATTAGCAGGACGTCCCCAATAAGGGAGTGGTTTTGCAGATGGTGACCACAGACCACTTCTCAGTTCCTGCTTTCTGGCTGATGTTTTGGTCACTTTTGAATGCTGGCGGTGCTTTCACTCTAGTGGTAGCATGAGACAGTCTACAACCCACACAAGTGGCTCAGGTAGTTCAGCTCATCCAGGATGACACATCAATGTGAGTTGTGGCAAGAAGGTTTGCTGTGTCTGTCAGCGTAGTGTCCAGAGCATGGAGGCGCTACCAGGAGATAGACCAGTACATCAGGAGACGTGGAGGTGGCCGTAGGAGGGCAACAACCCAGCAGCAGAACCGCTACCTACGCCTTTGTGCAAGGACGAACAGGAGGAGCACTGCCAGAGCCCTGCAACATGACCTACAGCCAGCCACTAATTTGCATGTGTCTGCTCAAACGGTCAGAAACAGACTCCATGAGGGTGGTATGAGGGCCCAACGTCCACAGGTTGGGGGTTGTGCTTACAGCCCAACACCGTGCAGGACGTTTGGCATTTGCCAGAGAACACCAAGATTGGCAAATTCACCACTGGAGCCCTGTGCTCTTCACAGATGAAAGCAGGTTCACACTGAGCACATGACAGCACATGGAGACGCCGTGGAGAATGTTTTGCTGCCTGCAACATCCTCCAGCATGACTGGTTTGGCAGTGGGTCAGTAAAGGTGTGGGGGGGCCACACAGCCCTCCATGTGCTCACCAGAGGTAACCTGACTGCCATACTGGCTTACTTTCATGCGTCTTCAAATTACTTATTGGTGAATTAATTGTCACGTGCGACAGCATGAAGACGCATGAAAGTAAGCCAGTCACTACAAAAGCAGTAACAGAGGGGAGGACACACTTTATTTACAATCACCGTCTGTCCATATAGTGAAAGAAAAAGACGGACCACCTGCGTTATTGGATGATTTGATTAAATACATAAAACAAGTGGTTATTATTAATTAAAATAAATATTAATAATATAAAGATAAAACTTAATATTGGCTTGAAGTTTATTTTGGGGCTTTTAAGAGGAGATCCTTTCAGGAAAGATGAGCTCTGGAACACATCCCTCACACATTTATAACTCGTGGGAACGCGTTAAGGACCGTGGCCACGTGTTATTTTTTTTTCGTCCATGTGACCAGACAGAAACCCTAGTTACTTGTCTGAAACGAGTATCCTGCTCATCCCTGAATGTGTGCGTGAATGGGTGAATGACGTATTGTTGTAAAGCGCCTTGGGGGGTTGTGGGACTCTGGAAGGAGCTATATGAAATAGACCATTTACCATTTATCAATCACCACCTTATTTTACTGTAGGTAGCAGGTGTTATTTTTTTTGGAATGCTGTTATTTTTCCTCCATGCATAACGCTCCTTGTTATGCCAAAATAACTATTTTAGTTTCATCAGTCCACAGCACCAAATTCAAAAATGAAGCTGGCTTGTCCAAATGTGATTTAGCAGACCCAAAGCAGCTCTGTTTGAGCTGTGTGTGGAGAAAAGGCTTCCTCTGCATCATTCTCAAATACAGCATCTCCTTGTGTAAAGTGTGACGAATAGTTGAACGATGCTCAGTGACTCAATCTACAGCAACATGATGTTGTAGGTTTTTGGTGCTGGTCTGTGGGTTGACTCTGACTGTTCTCACCATTCACTGCTTCTGTTGATCCGAGATTTTGCTTTGTCTGCCACTTGGAGCCTTAACTTCAACTGTACCTGTGGTCTTCCATTTCCTCAATGTGTTCCTAACTGTGGAAACAGACAGCTGAGATCTCTGAGACAGCTTTCTGTATCCTTCAAGTCATTTGACAGTTGTTTTGAGACCTCCATGTTGCTACTTTTCAAAGAATATTCAGAGAGGAGGGAAAATTACAATTGGCCCCCTTAAATACTCTTTCTCATAACAGGATTCACCTGTGTATGGAGGTCAAGGGTCACTGAGCTTACAAAACTAATTTTTAGTTACAATAAATAGTTCTAAAGTTTTTAGAATCAATATAATGACAACCCAAATTTATGCACCTGCCTAATTTTGTTTAAACAATTATTGCACACTTTCTGTACATCCTATAAACTTCACTTCACATCTCAAAATATATATAAGTAGCTGCTTCTAAATCTATATATACCAATACACTCATGTGTATGTTTGTGTTGTGCCTTTGAGGATTGTTAATATGAGTAACTATGGGGATGTAATCCTTTGCCTGTAGGAGTGACAACACTCCTGGTAAGCTGCCCTTTCTTTTGTTCCTGCCTCATGTGCCATGTCAATTGAATCAGTCGATCATTTATTATCATATGCCCCTTAAAATAATCAAGTTTCACTGAACAATGAAAATCTTACTTGGCTGTCCATAATAGATGTCAAGTATATACATTCATGCATAACAGAAAACATGCATTCTTACAATAACAAAATTCCTAAAAAAAAAAATTCAAAATAATCTATACCATTAAAGACTTTGCAGAAAGCAAATGTACAAATTATGCAAATAAATGTACATTGACTGCATGTGCAAATGATAAAGGAATGATCCAATAAGTAGGAGAGGTAAAAATTAATATATAGTGGTGTGATTAAGTGTCCATAAGTGTAGCTCTCAGCGCAGTCGTTTTTTAGAGTTTGAAGGTGCAGTGTCCTTGAGGAAGAGGAGATGGGGATGGACTAGCAGAGAATCCCTGAGAAATCTGAAATTGCTGGAGGTGGTATGATTTTTTTGCAGGCGGAGTAGATTACACGAGAATCATCTACTAGGAAATAAGCTGCATGCATGTCATAATAAAATCTGTGGTACACTTTTGACTTGTAACAAGGAGACATATAAAGATTTCTAGCAGGAGCGAAATGACAATGAGCTGATGAGCTGAAGGTGTGCTCCGGCACACTGTTGTATCCTGCTGGGGAGGAGCTGTAAGGGGCGTGTCTCCATGGTACCCTCCAGTAGGTGACCTGATATGCTGAGATGGTGAAAAACACACACCTGCAGAGGCACAGAGTTCTAACAGTAGCAACGTGAGTCTCACCATTTCTAGCAACTGGATATGTGAACTTTATTGCACATTTGGTGATGGCAGTGGGATCAGAATCAGAAGGGTTTTATTGCCATATGTGCGAGAAATCACAACATTAGGAAATTGCTGCGGTACTTGGTGCAAAAAGAAGGATAAAAAATATGAGATAAGCAAATATAGGAAGTAATAATATACTCATGATAAAATAATTATTATAAAAAGTGGTAATAATTAGAGAAGCAGCTACTATATACACAGTGCAGGTACTAATCAGAGTGGATCAGCTTAGGTACAAACACAACACCGGGTCATGTGACTGGGACCAAGCGACTGGAGTGGGCAGCCCTAGGATTGACATTCATGAGTCCAACAGCAGAGGGGAAGAAACTGTTCTTGTGGCGAGAGGTTCTGGTCCGAATGGATCTGAACCTCCTGCCAGATGGGAGCGGGTCAAAGAGACAGTGTCCAGGATGAGTTGGGTCAGCTGTGAGCTGACCTGCACGCCTCAATGTCCTGGAGGTGTACAGGTCCTGTATGGAGGGGAGTTTGCAGCCAATGACCTTCTCAGCAGAGCGTACAACACGCTGCAGCCTCTTCTTGTCCCTGGTGGTGGCTCCAGCGTACCACACAGTGATTGAAGAGGTGAGGATGGACTCGATGACTGCGGTGTAGAACTGCCTCATCCACTGTGCTGGCAGGTTGAATTTCTTCAGCTGCCGCAGGAAGTACATCCTCTGCTGGGCCTTTTTTATGATGGAGGTGATGGTGGGCTCCCACTTGAGGTCTTGGGTGATGGTGGAGCCCAGGAAGCAACATGAGTCCACCATCGTGATGGGAGTGTCAGACAGGGTTATGGGTGGGAGGGGGGCTGTGTGCTTCCTAAAGTCCACAACAACCTCAGCTGTCTTCTGGGTGTTTAGCTCCAGGTTGTTGTGGCTGCACCAGGACACCAGCAGTTCCACCTCCATTTTGTAGGCAGAGTCATCCCCATACATCCAACATGAGTGATACACATCCATTTTTAGCCTGGTCTTCTGCTATCTGGTCTCCTGCAAATCCAGTATCATCTTGCTCACGCCAGGCTTATCATTCAACAAACACAGTCACCTGTAAAAAAACATAGAAGTAGTTATTTAATTTAAAAGGTAAAATGTGTGACATTCTTCTTGTCATTCAAGCAAGCTATGTTTTGAAGAAAACAATTCCAATTGGAATTGTTTTCTTCAAGCTCCTCCCTAGAGTCACAGAATGCGATAGTTGCAGAAAATGGTTTAAAACCAGTTTATGACAAAGGACCAGCTACAGTCCAGGTAAAAACTTCCACAACCTACTCATCAGTGAACCAAACCTCCTATACCCAGTATTCTCCTTTTGACAACAAACACCAGGGCCCTCATTTATGTAACGTTTAAAAGAATGTCTATATTTCTTCCTAAAAATTCATTTTGCAGTGTTCTTACAAATGGTTCAAAAGACAGAGGAGAGGAACCTGTCAGAAAATAAAATAAATTGGTTAGACATAAAAGAAGTCATTAAAGCTACTCTTATGTCTCTGCACTGGTTACACATTTACTTGAAAAAGTCATTTTACAATCCTGACTATAACTTTCAGGGCTCTACATGGTCAAGCGCCTTATAATACTGAACTGTTAAAGAATTATGCGCCAACCCGAGCCCTCAGGTCTACAAACCAGAACCTTCTACAAGTTGAAAATACCAGATATAAAAGACCAGGTGAACGCTCTTTCAAGATAGTTGCACCCTGACTTTGGGATGAAGTCACTTTATACTTGCGTAGTATTGAGAGTATGGACAACTTTTGAAGTAGAATCACTGTCTTAGCATGATAATATATACTATACATATACACTTTCAAAGCTCTTCATAACCTGGCTCCATCTAACAGACAGGTGTAGCTGATAAAATTAGAATATCATGACAAATTTGTTTTTTTCCTGTAATTCCATTCAAAAAGTGAAACTTGTATATTAGATTCATTCATTACATACAGACTGATATATTTCAAATGTTTATTTCTATTATGGTGATGTTTTTAACTGAAAACTAATGAAAATCCAAAATCCAGGATCTCAGAATATTAGAATATTGTGAAAAGGTTCTATACTGACCCCTGGTGCCACACTCTAATCAGCTAATGAACTTCAAACAGCTGCAAAAGCCTTTAGATGGTCTCTCAGTCTAGTTCTGTAGGCTACACATTCATGGGGAAGACTGCTGACTTGACAGTCGTCCAAAAGACGACCACTGACACCTTGCACAAGGAGGGCAAGACACAAAAAGTCATTGCTAAAGAGGCTGGCTGTTCACAGAGCTCTGTGTCCAAGCACATTAATAGAGAGGTGAAGGGAAGGACAAGATGTGGTAGAAAAAAGTGCACAAGCAATAGGAATAACCACACCCTGGAGAGGATTGTGAAACAAAACCCATTCAAAGATGTGGGGGAGATTCACAAAGAGTGGACTGCAGCTGGAGTCCGTGCTTCAAGAACCTCCACTAACAGACGTATGCAAGACATGTTTCAGCTGTCTCATTCCTTGTGTCAAGCCACTCCTGAACAAAAGACAGCGTCAGAAGCATCTCACCTGGGCTAAAGACAAAAAGGACTGGACTGCTGCTGAGTGGTCCAGAGTTCTGTTCTCTGATGAAAGTAAATTTTGCCTTTCCTTTGGAAATCAAGGTCCCAGAGTCTGGAGAAAGAGAGGAGAGGCACAGAATCCACGTTGCTTGAGGTCCAGTGTAAATTTTCCACAGTGAGTGATGGTTTGGGGTGCCATGTAATCTGCTGGTGTTGGTCCATTGTGTTTTCTGAGGTCAAAGGTCAACGCAGCCGTCTACCAGGAAGTTTTAGAGCACTTCATGCTTCCTGCTAGCCTAGTGAACTAGACCAAATTCTTGCTTTGCAGAGTTTGGTCTAGGCAGGCTTCATTGGAACCCTCGCAGCCCAAACCACTGCTGTGTCTATCCAATCACAGCTCGCTATACTTTTGGTTGGGCCAATCACAGCGCTCTATATTTTGGGCCAATCACAGAGCGGGAGTAGCCGATGACGTCAGCGCTGCGGCCGCGAACCCAAGCAACATGGCGGCAGCGCAGGAACCACGTTCGTTCGAAATGGCTTTGTCATCAACATTGGATTATTTAGACTCCAACGTGCGTAAGTCTGTCGGCTATACTTAGCGGCTTCTTATTTTTATCAAACAAAGTAGTGCAATGTCCCAGTACACCTGATATTCACGTTTTTATACAAAAACAACAGAAATCATTGATGTTAGACGCCATAGCTGCCTCCCGCTTTTCCATCGCTGTGATTATGTCACAATGTTTGTTACTCTGATTGGTCCTAGCGCTATCCAATTGCGTGCAAACAGTTTAAAAGACAACCGTAGATCCCGCCCCACGACTGAGAGCCGTCAATGGTTCATGGCCAGACTATATATTCACATATATAGGATGGCTTCCTAGGCTAGCTTCCTGCTGCTGACTAACTTTATGGAGATGCAGATTGCTTTTTCCAACACGACTTGGCACCTGCACACAGTGCCAAAGCTACCAGTACCTGGTTTAAGGACCCTAACCTTAACTCCATAGAACATCTATGGGCTATTGTGAAGAGGAAGATGCAATACGCCAGAGCCAACAATTCAGAAGAGCTGAAGGCCACTATCAGAGCAACATGGGCTCTCATAACACCTGAGCAGAGCCACAGTCTGATGGACTCCATGCCACGCCACATTGCTGCAGTAATCCAGGCCAAAGGAGCCCCAACTAAATATTGAGTGCTGTACATGCTCATACCTTTCATGTTCATACTTTTCAGTTGGCCAACATTTCTAAATATCCTTTTTACATTTGTCTTAATTGATATTCTAATATTGTGAGATACTGAATATGGGATTTTCATTATTTGTCAGTTATAATCATCAAAGTAATAAACATTTGAAATATATCACTGCGATGGACTGGCAATCTGTCCAGGGTGTACCCTGCAGACATGCCCGAAGACTGATGGAGATAGGCAACGGCCCCCCCGCAAGCCTGCGTGGATAAGCGGGTTTAGACAATGGACGGGTGGATGGATGAAATATGTGTGTAACTAATTAATGTAATATACAACTTTCACTTTGAATGAAATTATAGAAATAAATCAACTTTTTCATGATATTCTCATTTTATGACTAGCACCAGTACTCATTCACATCAAAGCTGTTGTGTGCTCCTCAACTTTCAGCTCCTTATGGTTATGAGAGCATCCACCCTGCTCCACACCTCAGAAATTCTGTCCCCCCCTAACATTCGTGGCAGTAATTCTCTTCCTCTCTTCAAATCCAAACTCAAAACCTACCTGTTCAGACAAGCCTATAATACATAATATCCATTTTACCACTTGAATGTTTTGATTTGTTACTTCTGTTTCATATGTTTATGTTGTTCTTGCTGTTTTATCTGCCTTTTTGTAAAGTGTCCTTGAGTGTATTGAAAGGCGATTTAAAATATAATGTATTATTATTATTATTTACATAGATATAAAAATATATACAGTACTGTTTTAGGTATAAGTGAAAAAAATTATAGAAACAAGGAATGCTTTCAGACATAAATAATGAATGTTTGTTATCAGTTTACAAAATGTAAAGTGATTGACCCCAAACATCCAGCCATTCATTATGAACTATCTTTAGCATAAAGAACAAGTCTGGACTTCACCTCTGGACCACGCCTCACTCCTCCTTCCTAACTGACCCGCTCTCCTACTACCATCCTGGATCCAACACCCGAGCTTCACTAGCTGCCGCCTGTAGAATCCCCGACACTCCCCTCCGGTGTGATTGCCACTCAGACCTGACCTCTTCCCCTCCTGAGTTGTATAATTGCACTTACACACTAGCATCGGCTCTACTCCGCTCCGCCAGCCCCAGCTGGCTCTAGCCTGGCCACATTGGTTCCACACTGCCTTAGGAATGCGGACGTAGTTGAGCACGAGTGGTCTCCAAAATAGGCTCAAAAATTTGGCGTGAAGATATCAGTGATGTCATGAGCGCATCTCCGAGCAGGTGGGCGGGTCAAAGGAGCGCGGAGAAGTCCGCAGTGTCTTCCTAAACAAAAGCATTCTGAGCAGTCTTGTGTTTTGGAGACTCTCTGGCCTCTTGCATCCTGCTTTGCTGTGTGTGGCAGCCTAGCAGCACTGTGTGTGTGTGCTATTATTTTATGTAAATCATTGATTATGTAGTTGAAAAGAGTCAAAACCACCACTAGCAGAGGCAGAATAAGGAGAATCCAGCCCGAGGGTGGATTAAAGCCTACCAATGTGTCGGCAGTGGGTGAGTTGGCCCGGTTTTGGCCCGAGGCAGAACGCCTTGGGAAGAGGAAACACGTCTGGTTCGGTGCCAGAAATTCCCAGGCTATGCTGATGTGAACACAAGATATGCAGACACGGCTGTGAGGACCTGGTGCTAGTGTGTAAGCGCCATAAAGCTTCCTGCAAGTAAGCCGCAAACGTTCTCGTGCAATCACCGCTACAAACCCAACACTAACCTGTGTCTGTTTCCAGACGTCCCTGGACTGACATTTTCCAGCTTCATCTCCGTTTAATGGTGCTCCCTCAGTTTGATAATGAACACCTTTTGTTATAATTTCATATTGTCTCATGTGCTGATTCTGTACGTCTTGGGTCAAAAAACTTCCCCAAAACATAACAAATGCAGGAAATTGGGTATTTAAATTTTTTTGTTTAAAATCGATGTTTATGTTTTTTTTGGTATTTGAGAAGACCTTTGTGTATGTAATGTGCTTTATAAATAAAGCTGCCTTCCCTTTTTTCTCAAAAAACCCAAATTACCATGTACTGTGGTCTTACACAATTATCTATGGTCATAGCGTTCCTCTCCTCTTGAGCCAAACTGTGCACCATTGCTAAGGCTTCATTGAATAAAGCCTTAAGAGGGGTAGAAGAAGCAGGCATGTTTGAGTGATTTTTCACTTCATACACATTCCTTTTGCATCACTAGAATATGGCCCATAATATTTCTTGTAACAGCAGCGTTGTGGGTTTTGTTTGCATGTGTGTGTGGGGGTGGGTGGGGTGTGCTACCTGATGAAAGGGGGTCACTGGCAATTAGTTAAAATCGCGAGTAAGCCATTCCGCTGCCGTTCCGCGAAGCTGATGCTTCCAGTGTGCAGCAGGCTAAACAGTCCATGTGCTGGGTGGGTGGTCTGTCATGATGCTGAGAGCCCTGCTCCTGCGAGACCATCTGGTGGTCCTCTGTTGTCCAGGACCATCTGAGTAGAACAAAATAAAGACAGAAAACAGACAACACATTTACAAAGTGAAGTGAGTCAGTGCCTCAAAACATTACCAGCATGATTTTTGCTATATTATCATTAACATGTCACTTAAATCCTGCACACAGTGTTAAAAGTTTCTATTAAAGATTAGAAAGAAATATTTTCAATCTAAAGCTATTAGTTACACAAAAAGAAATGTGATGTGAAGACTCTGGGCACGTAGGATACCTGAGTTACCATGACAAGACAAGAAGCCGACCAGCGTAGTTTGGGGTTTTCTTCTGGTTGTCTGAAAATAAAATAAAAAACTGTCATTTAAAATGATTCAGATTTGAGTCCTTGGAAATCGATGTCTTGTGTTTATTCTGGTTTAAATGATAAAATGAGGAAACGGCTACAGGATGCAGTAAAAAGGAACAGAGGATCTGATGAAAGGCTTTATGTTATTATTTAATAACTTCTGGGTTTTGTTTCCAACGACATTTAAAACTATTTGTAAATTAACCTGGAATAAAACCTACTTTCAGTTTGACCAAGCCAACCTTTTAACAATTAATTAGCTTATATTCCATTTAAACAAGACATCCATCCGTCACAGGTTTTCTTAGGTGTGTGAGGTGAGATCAGAATAAATAAACCAGTAGGAACACATTTCTGTGACTTCACTACAGAATTAACAGCGTCCATAGACAGAAATAATGAACAGAACTTGCCATATTTGACCATCAGAAACTTAACAAGTTAACAAGCCAGCGTTTCTCCTGCTGCTGCAGCTTGCTGTGGAGCTATTTATAGTAACGGTGTCACCGACACGATCACGAACGCTGGCTTTAGCGAAACGCTAACAAGCGTCTGTGCTACACAACAGCAGCTAGGAGTCCACAATAACACAGACAAATATCTAGTACTGTAAAAATTGGGTTAATAAACGACACAAGATGTGTTTTCAGTAAATAAATCTGAAACAAAATGTACTTTCTGTCACGAACTCACACTTTTTATAAGACGTTGGTGTGGGGTGTCGCATCTAAATAGGTCCGGGCGGAAAACGACTCTGTCTTTCTGTTAGTAGATCACTTTGTTCAGGAAAAAAAAGTTAAACGAGTCGAAATAAGGTTGGAAAGCATACATAAATGAACTTACCCCAACGTGTTGCTCAACAGCTAAGTGCAGAGTAGCTGAAAGTCACCATAGCAGAGCAGATATCTGTCTCATCCTTAGACCTGACGTCCTTGGTGGATACACTTCCTGTTTAAGACTGAGCTTAAAAGCGCCCCCTGGTGTACAGACATACGAATTACCCACAGGCTACGTCTCACTTTCTTGCCTGAGACAAGTGGTGCAAAATTGGGCTGTGTGAAAAAAAAATTTGTGACTCAAAGACTGCAATTTGTGTAGTCGTACCTAAGATTTTGTATAGTCGTAGCTGTTGTTTTGTACCTGTGAAAGATAGGATTTTTCTGGATTTTTTTCTGTGACTTCAAGTTCACAGGGACAAGACACAAATCTTTTTGCACCATTTGTTGCGGATTAATTGGGGCAAAACTGTAAGTGTAAGATTTTTTTGATTTGTGACTCAAAGACTGCAATTTGTGTAGTCGTACCTAAGATTTTGTATAGTCGTAGCCGTCGTTTTGTACATGTGAAAGATAGGATTTTTCTGGATTTTTATCTGTGACTTCAAGTTCCCAGGGATGAGACACAAATCTTTTTGCACCATTTGTTGCGGATTAATTG
>SSNS01000720.1:4257-46618 GCA_006937985.1 Aphyosemion australe | reverse complement strand
CGTTTGGGTCTGCCAGGTCTGACCGGCATCTTCCCCCACCATCGAAGCCAACTCACCACCAGGTAGTGGTCAGTTGACAGCTCCGCCCCTCTCTTCACCCGAGTGTCCAAGACATGCGGCCGCAGATCAGATGAAACGACAACAAAATCGATCATCGACCTGCGGCCTAAGGTATCCTGGTGCCAAGAGCACATATGGACACCTTTATGCTTGAACATGGTGTTTGTTATGGACAATCCATGACGAGCACAGAAGTCCAATAACAGAACACCACTCGGATTCAGATCAGGGGGGCCGTTCCTCCCAACCACACCTCTCCAGGTCTCACTGTCATTGCCCACGTGAGCATTGAAGTCCCCCAGCAGAACGAGGGAGTCACTCGAAGGAGCGCTTTCCAGTACCCCCTCCAGGGACTCCAAAAAGGGTGGGTAGTCTGAGCTGCAGTTTGGTGCATAAGCACAAACCACAGTCAGGACCCGTCCCCCCACCCGAAGACGGAGGGAGGCTACCCTCTCGTTCACCGGGGTAAACCCCAACGTACAGGCACCAAGATGGGGGGCAAGAAGTATGCCCACCCCTGCTCGACGCCTCTCAGTGGGAGCAACTCCAGAGTGGTAGAGAGTCCAGCCCCTCTCAAGGAAACTGGTTCCAGAGCCAGAGCCATGCGTTGAGGTGAGTCCAACTATATCTAGTCGGAACCTCTCAACCTCACACACCAACTCCGGCTCTTTCCCCACCAGAGAGGTGACATTCCACGTACCAAGAGCCAGCTTCTGTAGCCGAGGATCAGACCGCCAAGGTCCCCGCCTCCGGCTACCGCCCTTTCCACATTGCACCCGACCCCTTTGGCCCCTCCCACGGGTGGTGGGCCCATGGGAAGGGGGACCCACGTCTCCTCTTCGGGCTATGCCCGGCCGGGCTCCATGGGTAAAAGCCCGGCCACCAGGCGCTCGCCAGCGTGCCCCACCTCCAGGCCTGGCTCCAGAGGGGGGCCCCGGTGACCCGCGTCCGGGCGAGGGAACACTGGTTCCATTTATTGAACTCATCATAAGGGGTATTTTGGGCTGCGCTTTGTCTGATCCCTCACCTAGGACCTGTTTGCCATGGGTGACCCTACCAGAGGCATAAAGCCTCAGACAACTTAGCTCCTAGGATCATTGGGACACTCAAACCCCTCCACCACGATAAGGTGGCAACCCAGGGAGAGGGTCTTTTGTGTCGGGCATTTTTTCGGTTAGCTTCCCAGGTAGTAAAACTGGTCTGGGCCAGATGTGGCCCACATCTGGCACTTACATCTGGCCGACATACCCAAATGAATGAGGGGCCCCCACTGGCCCAGGCCAGTTTGCCAGAGGTGGGCCATGTATGGCCCAGAGCCATTCCAGCACTGGACCAGTTGTGGTAACCTGCACTGGCCCACAGCAGGCCCATCTCAGGCAGGGGCGGCTCGGACTCGGCAAACCAGATGTGGGCCAGTGGTGGGCCGTCATTCATTGCGGTATGTGAGCCAGATCTACCATGGGTGCCGGATGTGGGCCATACCTGCTGAACTGCTTAATGCTCACAGTCACAAATTTAGAAAATAAATAAAACAATTACACTTCAAATATATACAATAACTGCTCAATCAATAAAGCAGACCATGCTTAAGCTTTACAAACATTTGTAATTTCAACAACAGCTTGAAATTCACAAATTGAGGAAACTATAGGTCATGTTTACATATAATTCAAGTTGTTACAATAATATGGTAGAGGAAGTTTTTTAAAAATACATTTCCAAATTGAAACTTCATAAATGCAGAGATCACAATGAAAATACACAGTAAATTTAGTTCACAGCAAAGATGTTTGCTTCAGTTTAATTTGCAGTTTCTAAAACTACAAGGACCCACCATCACACAATTAGTCCAGAGGGAAAAGGAGAGGAATAGGAGCGCGTGGAGCTGGGTTTTAATTTTTGCATCATTTAGAAACAGTTGTGATTAAAGGTTTTCATATTGAAGAATTTTGTACAACACTACAATGATAAAATAAACTGTGTGTTATTTATCATGATATTGATCAAACATGGTTATTGAGAACAAAAATATTTAATTAAAAAGGAGATTTAATTAATTATTAAACACTCAAAAGTATCAAAAATAGGTACCGTTAAGTACCGGTATTGATTCCTAGGTACCGGGATTGTAAAATTATCCATCTCTTCACCTGTAAATAGTAAATACAAACTAAAGCTGAAGAAAGCTACCAATCAGAGAACTTGTACAGGGAGGAAAAGCAAACAGGAGGTCCCATCCACATGGCAGTAACTGAATAAACTTAACAATGAAGTGATTTGTTTTGGGTTGCTGATTGTTCATCTGGAGATTCAACCTTTAAATAGATAGAAGCAAGTGTGAAATAAAAATGTCCTCTAACCTGGAGCCATCCACCTCACATACACAACAGTGAGCTTTCCTGACAGGAACAGTTCAGTTCAGTTTCTCCAGAGTTTAGTCACGTCCAACTCCATTCCCATCTTTTAAATCACATCCAAGTGTTGCAGAGGTGTGATAGGTAATGTGTTCAAGGACTAAAAAAGTCTCGTTATCCAGATCCTGAAGAACCATCACCCTCTCCATGATGATGCCAACATCAGAAAAGTCATCGCCTGGCGTCCCTCTGATGTCAGATGCTCGCTGTCGCTTTCTTGATGTCTCCCAGTGCAGTGATCTCATTCGTTTCCTGGTTAAAAAGAAAACATTTATTTAAAATTCATTTTAACTGACCTGTTGACTGCAGCAGTTCTAGTGCTGTAGTACATTTACTACCATGTAAGCAGTATAGTAGCCAGAGTCTCCCGTCACGCTGCCTTCATGATCCAATTTTAACAACAAAATAAAAAGATAACGTCTAGCTCAAAGGAAGACAAGCCTTTAAGCTTTACATTAGCTTCTATTTCAAAGCCAGAGGCCTGCCAGACACCAAGTTATGAAACTCAGAAGATTCCAGATTCCCTTTAGCCTTACAATATAGATATTACAGGTCTGATACTGTTGGGCCGTTTTTTCTACAGATTCTTATTATTGAATGCAGGGCTGTACGTTAACGTTTTAAGCTTATAGCACTGGTGCTACAAAGGTTGGTTTTGTAGCACAGAGCAACATCTTGTAGCACCGGCATAAAAATTCTGTTATAATCTCTAAAAACCAAAAGTAGTTCTTATAATGACTTAAACACACTGACGAACACTAGTAGTGCGTAATGAAAACACAATAACAAGCAGCCACAGATGCAAATTCCTGGTAATGTGAGTCACTCACGTACTAGCTGATTCTGATTTTGAAATATCTTCAGACATGTTTATTTGTCAGTGTAAATAAAAAAACATTTTCATTTATTAAAATGAGTGTAGATTTGTTCATTAGGTAAAAAAAAAATCTATGTTTGGACTTCATCTGTGTTCGCAAATCAGTCCATGCATGTTTACGTTGCTCAAAGAGTCACGTGCGCGAATGTATTGCCCATCGTCATTTATTGGACTGACGATTGGAGGTTGGAAAAATTATACATATCGCTTAACCCTATCATAGACTGGAGGTTATGATCTTCAAATAATATAAAAAATAATCAATTTCTCACCGTGGGACAAAACATGATAAAAATGACAGGGTCCTTTCAGTAGAAGCAGTACTCACATGTGAAGGAAGTGAAGCTTTAAAATGATGCAGCATATAAATATTTTACTGACCTAGTGTGATGCAGATACACTTTATAATTAAACAATTTAAAAGTTCTTACTGTCAGTGTGACGACTGTGTCCCTCAGCTTCATGTCCTGCTGCCCTGATGGCTTTCAGAGAGGAAGTCGAGCTGTGACAGAAACCTTGATTGTAGAGAGGCATGGTTTGTGATGAGCTTGAACTCTGCAACATGAGATTAATTTGAAAAAACATCAAAACCACACATGTTGGCCATATGGCATGCATGTGCTACATGCATAATAGCTGTAAATAAAATGAAATATTTAATAGAGGAGGGTGTACTGTGTTGAACATTTTATTTTTCTGCTGTTTTGGAGCTAGGATTGTATTTTTTAATCAGAAATCCACACTCAAACCAGCCAGCAGGCTGAGACTAGAATAGTGAAAACACAGACCTGGCAGCTTGTTGCTTCATTAACTGGCAGCTTATAGCTTTATGCTAACTAACAGAACACAATATAATGGAGGGGACTGTGCTAGCTCTGACTCAAATAACATTTTACAATTTGGCTAGCACTTTAACATCAAATTAAACATGTTATATTAGCACCGAAATTCGCTGTTTAATTTGCATATCAATTTAATAAAAAACGAACGTTAACGGGTCGTAGTAACTCACCTTTGTCACAAACCAGTCAAACCAGAAAGCCGGAGATCTCCAGCTAAAAAGAACAAAGGGAGAAAGAGTGAGGGAGAGGGGTAAAAGCTAGCTTTACTAGCTAAGGATGTGTGATAGCCAAATCTCACAAACATTAATGTGGAGTTAACACACAACACAACTCAACTAGCAAACCCACGATAGACCTAAATGTGTTTAGTGCACCACAGAGTTAAGTTAAATGTGACATTAAGACTCCCGCTCATAAAACTAATTCAAATTAAAGTGCGAAAATTCTTCTAAACAGATAAAACAGCAAGAACAAATAAACTCGCGGCACTAATTTTACTTTACATGGCGACTCTCAAGACTCTAATCTACAAATGAATGAGATTTTTACCATTTTAAATGAGAAAACCAAGACTTATCGAACAATGGAGAGGTGAGTCTGCGCGCCATTAGATTTAAATGGCTGCCGGCCTTCTTCTTCTACCCATAATTCAAAGCGTGCAGGACAAAATCCTGTGCATTATCGCGAGATTTAACAAAGAGAATTTTGATGTGGAAGGTTTTGTGTCATTTCATATAAATATAAGGCATTTTATGCGGAAAAATTGTGAAAATTTGCCATCATTTTTGCAACAAAATTTGGATAATGGACAAAGCCAGGTTTATTGTAAAAAAATAATAATTTATGGTTTATTTTGTTGATTAGTTACAAAGATTTCTTCAGATGTGATTTTTGAGCAGTGTTGGGAGTAACGAGTTACAAAAGTAATTAATTACTGTAATGCATTGCTTTTTGCTGTAATGCGGTAATGTAAGGCATTACAGAAATAAAAGTAATATTTTACTCGGTACAATGTCAGTAACGCGCACATTACAACGCATTTTCAACCAGGAATCATTTAGTGAGATTTCTTCAGGGTTCTAATTACGTGGGAGCCTGAATAAAGGTCCAGTTTTGATATGACATTATTTATATGAACTCTCAGCGCACCAGGGTGTCTTTTGAGCAGAGAGGGAGAACGCTGATGGTTCATGCGCTCCTGACGCGCGCCGCAACCTCAAAGTCACGCCACCAAAAGAAAACAATTAACACGCGATCGTTCATGTCCGCTTATATTCTCGTATCCTTTTATTTGTGTCTGACGCATGCTCCCCCAGCAGAGCTCATCTGTGCCCCGGTGACATCACCTCACTGCAGCAGGCGCACAGTGCACATTTCGCTATTTCTGCGGCTGATTAGTTCAAAATGTGAAAAAGTAGGAAATCCAGGAAGCCGTTTTTCTGGAGGATTGAAAGGAGATGCAGGAAGATAAGAGACAGACAGGAAAATAGTCAAATAAAAAACGAGAAAACTAAATAAAGTTCTTGAAAAGGAAAAAGTAGGTAGATTTTTACCCACTACACAACAATAACAATATAAAGCAATAATTTATAAACATGTAATATTTATTTATTTGATAAAAATCTGATCACCTTCAAAACTCAGTTCCACATCCAGGGCCGTATCCAGACATTTGGGGACCAAGGCAAAATACAGGGTGGATCCCCCCACCACCACCACACACACACACACTCAATTTAAGTTAGCAGCTTACAATATGTTGTTGCATTTATTTAATAAAAAATAATTTTCTGAGGGTCCTGGCCAGCTTTGGACACTTTCATGCCCAGGGGCAATCATAACCCAGCCCTGATGGAGGTGATCAGAAGGACCTGCAGAGCAAAATCTTTCTGCTTCTGCTACGGTGTGTCTAGATTTCTAAGCTAGACAAGATCAGCAGAAGAGAAATGTCCACGCAAAATGTTTCACTTCCTGTAGTCAGACAGAGCAGAGATGAGTGAACCTGCAGCTGATCTAACGTTAGATAGAACATTCTCCGGATAGGCATACACCCGTTACTTTAGGTTTGTGAAGAATGAGGATATGAATAACATTGTAGTCAAATGCACTTTATGTGCTACATCTAAAGAACTGTTAATTATGTTTGACAGTTTTAACAACAACCCCTAGCCCAGTTAAATAACACATCACCTTCAACTGGATGTCTAATGAGCTACTTGAGCATCATGAGCTACATTTAGATTGCCAAATCCATATTATTTTGGTGAGAGTAACTTAAAGTAATGCAAAAGTAATGTAATGCCTTACATTTTAAAATCAGTAATATTGTAATGTAATGAATTACTTTAAAATGAGAGTAACAAGTAATAAATAATGCATTACAGTTTTGAAGTAACTTGCCCAACACTGTTTTTGAGTAGTTAGTTTTAGAATAAACTAATATTTACTGAACAAATCTGTATAATTCAAATTTCACCATGTCTTTTGGGGTTCCGACATTCAAACCTCAATAAATCAGACTAGGAATTAAATATTGAAAAATACCTCTGAACCTTCATTGTAAAGATTGGACATGTTACCAGGTGATCAGCCTAGTTTAAGAGAGGAAACTGGCTCAAAACCTGATAATTGAGTTTTGCCTGTATGACACCTCTTAAGTTTCTGTTCCCCACACACGATCACCTTCCCCAAAAATAGATGGTATTGACTGAGCAATAGTTCACCCGTGCGTGGGCTTATACTGTAGGAGGGCTGCATTTTGGTCTTTGAGCCTTAGTTGCCCTCCTAAATCGGCTCTTGAGAATCTTGTCATGTGAACTGGGTGACATACCAACTTCCACAACTGGCCCACATCTGGCATGAACAGATGTGGCCCATAACAACCTAAGCCTCAACTGGCCCACGTGTGGCATGTCCCTACGCATTATCTGGGTGCTTCAGCCCGATTAGAAGAAGTTCACCTTCAGCCAGACTAACGTGTTTACATGCATTTAAAAAACCGATGTGAGTCTTTTTAGGGTAATATTTCGGTTTTCTGATTTGAGTTTTTGATTTATTGTTTTGATTTTCTTCTTTGAAAGCTGTTTAATTTTTTTTACTGAAAACATTTTGTTTCCATATTTATTTTTTTATTGCTTCATCTTAAAGAATATACATTTAAAACAAGCAGATTTTGAGAATTTATATTGTTTTGATTTTTATTCACCACTAATGCTTGAAGATTTTAGTTTTAAATATTAATAAAAGTTATGTTCACATTTACCCATAATTTATCAGAGGCTTACGTGAGTTGTTTTATCAAACTAAAAAATCCATGGGATAGGAAAGCAGAGGTATTTCAGAAACAGCATTAAAATAATTTATCACAATCATAAAATCTAGCTCGGTGCAACGCCCGCTTCACTGCAGACGCAGCACCAATCCACCTATCGATCTCACGCTCCATCTTTCCCTCACTCATGAACAAGACTCCGAGATACTGAAACTCCTCCACTTGGGGCAGGACCTCGTTCCACACAAAAATTCAGTACTAAAAAACTTGTGTAATGCCATTATGGTATCTTGCTGGGTTTGTTTTATGGTTATTTTAATGATTATAAGAAGAAGAGACACAACAAGGAATCTGTTATGAATTTATTATTTTCATGTTTATGATAAGTTTGTGTTTTTCATAAAATGCCAGATGAAACTCGTGATGTCACAATGAATAAAGAAATAGCTTCTGAGGTGTTAGCATTTCATTGTAATTTTTTTGTTTTTTGTCTTTCAGATGTTTTTAATAGTTGAATTTATGGACAGCAAGGCTGTAAACATCATACCAGAGTCCTGGTTTGATGATGGAACTGCCAGGTGGCCCAACTATACCAGTGATAATCGGATTAATAGAGCTGTTCAAAAAAATGAAGAGCCAGGAGAAGACTGGAAGGCCTATGATGTTAGAGTCCTCATAAAAACAAGTAAATTTTCATTCAGAGGTTAAATTGTCCCTATTACTGTGATCTACTTTATCTTTAAAACTTCTCTTTTGTCACACTTCCAACCCCTTCCTACAAAATGAAATTAACTCTGCGCCTGAACATTTATGTCACTGCAGCAATGGAGTAATCTTTAATCTTTTGTTAATTCTGATGATAGATGATTACATAAAGACAAGAAGCAAACTGAAGGCATCGCTGACCTGTAATACGTCAGAACTACAGACGGATGACGAAGGAGAGGTGGTTCGGAAGAGAAAAATAAAGCAAAGGTTGGATTTTTAGAGATCAGTGACAAGTATTACAGTTTTGAACAAAAAAAACTTGGGTAGATGTGTATTGAAGCACTTTTAAAATTGTATATCACAATATATCAGTGCTGGACTGCTTGTGTTGTGCTTAATTTGACTTGCTATGGTTTTGAGGCTAAATCACAGAGGGCTTCTTATATTAGATCAATAAGTATATGAAATGTCAAAAATTGTTAACTGCAGTATCTTTTGTTATATTTTAAACAATAATTTATCTGCTGTCATAAAGTAAGTGTTTCAGTCATCCATGCTAAAAGGTAACGAGGCTTATTATTTCTTTTGTTTGGTAGAATCATCTTTACTGATACAGAGTCCGAGGGTGAAACAGAGGGAGATAAAAGGAAGAGACCCAGCAATTTCTCTTCTGCTCCAGCCCCTCTGATTCCACCACCAACTCCAAGACCAGGCCTCTGCGGGACGATACATGGGGCACACTGAATCCTTTATTGCAGGTATCACATATTTTGAGGGGTTAATTGAAATAGAAAAACATCTGAATTGGGGGTGGACCATATCATCTTGTTCATGTTAATACTGGTAATTTTTCCTTGACCAAAATATGAAAGCATGATATGCTAATTAGATGCCGTCAGCAGCACATCCGTTGCACTTAAGTTCGTTAAGTGGGATGAAGCAGCCCATCTCACCACACAAATAGGAAAAAGAGACACATGAAGCAGAATGCACGCCTGCTAACTCTAGGAATTCAGCTTAATTAATTACCCCTATCTCTACAAATTAAGTTAAAACAATATTTTATTTCATTTCCCACAGGTGCAACAACTCGGCCCAATGATACGTCCACCTTGCCTTCCAGTCCATTGTGCCATACTGAGTTTGCTCAAGAACAAAGTCAGTTTGGCCAAAGTTACACAGGTATTTTTTTTCCCTAAATTTGATTTAGCTTTTATTATCATCTGTGTGATTAGTGACAAAAAGAAATTATTAATATTAATATTATTAATAATTATTAAGCTGTGTCTCTAGCTCCAAGCCCTCCAATCCCTCATGCCCTGGTTCCTCACTTGTCTTCAACACCTGTGCACCAGCTCTCCAGGCTACCTCATGAAGATGGGCATCAGGAACATGTTTTCAGGCCATCATCCAGACTAGGGAAGATAGGCTGTGCATCTATAGCTTGCTCTGGTGAGTGTCCTTTATAGCAGCATTTTGGTCGGCTCTCATGCCATTTTTAAATGTGCTATAGAAATAAACATGGTCTGGTAAGCCAGTGTTAATATGACTTTGTTTCTACTTCACTAGGAACAAATCTTCAGTTTTGTAACACTTTTGATTGAATGACTTTTTTTTACTCTTTGTAGCTGCTGAACTGCACATCCTAACCCTGTTGGAGCACATAAAGCAACAGCAAATGCAGCTTGCTGTTACTGTTAACAGCCTTGCTGCTGGAAGAGGGACAGAAACGCCAGTGCCTGAAATGCCCAACGTCAACCTTCCATTGAGCACACTTTCTGAAGTGGAGGAGTTCGAAGAATGGCTGAAAGACCAGGCAAACTCCCGTGCAAAGCAAAACATGGTATTTGATTTGATCTGTCTTTATCATGTTATATCTAAATGGAGAAATTAGCTAATAAAAGTCTAATATTCAGTATGATTCATTTCAAAATTAAGAGCTTTGCAAATGTTTATTATGTGATCCTTTACTACTTTCTCTTTTGTTGTTTCACTCTCGTCAGGTTTCTGTTTTGGGTGCGGTTGGGGGACAAAATCCCAAAAAGACAACATGGAACATTCTGTCGAGGCTTTTTTCTGATGCAGTGGCCAAACAAATAAACTGGAAAGGGGTGAATGGAAAGAAATGCTTCAAAGAGATGCTCACAAGAAGCTTGTTGATCCGTAAGTATGATATATTAAAAAGACACTGAGTTATGATTTTAAAGCAGCGTGAACACTGCTCATTTTCTTTTACTTCTACTCTGCTTCACCATCAACTCTGCTAATTTTACAAATGTCAGTTGTTTGTCAGTGAAAGCAGCTCACTCAGGAGTAAGTGTGTGTGTGTGTGCGTGTGTCTAACAGTGATAGATCAGATAAGTTCAATGAAAGGACTTAACTTCAGTCTAATAAAGGTTATGCCTATTAAATGGTGCGTATTCTGTCTTTATAGGAGCTGTAAGGAAGAACCCCTCATCTGCCTGTGCAGCAGATACTGAGATAGACTGTTTTGCTATCCGCTGGTTTAACCTCGCGTCTGATCGTGGAGGTGGTCGCAAAGAACGACAAAAAGCCAAAGAGGCCTCAGCTTAAATTTCCTGATTTGGAATGGAGCCACTGCGGTATTGGACATTTTTAAAACCCTTTTTAGAATTTTGTTGTTCTTGTTGGAATGGAGCCACTATAGGACATTTTCAAACCCTTTTTGAATTTTGTTTTTTGTGTTGGGACTGTTGAGTGCAATCATTGCACTACTGAACAATAGTTGATTGTACTTTCATTACATCGAAATAATTTAGTTTTTATATATGCAAAAATTCCCTGTTGAGCAGTTTAATGTTGTGTAAATTACAAAGTAAATGTTTTCATAATTAATGCACAGTTGTACAGTGTTGTAATGTTTTTTATTACATGTAAAATGTTGACATTGAATTTAGTTTGTTTAATAAATTGTTTGAAGAAAATGTACAATGTTCTTTTCATTTTAAAAAGCAAATTGTTTTTAAAGTTGTCACCCATTTTAATTGTTTGGACAGGTTACAAAATTCATTTGATTGGAAGAACAAGCTTCTGTTTTGTTTATGTAGAACATTTAAGGGGCTCTATTAACAGTATCTCTAAACGGATCGGCACCGTTATTGGCCCGTTTGCAAAAGGACACTGGCCCGGGACTGGACCAGAGTGGGGCCGGATCACAAATTAAGAATCCACACCCGGCCCAGTGCCGGTCCAGTGTTGGCCCTGATTTGGATAAACGGATCCGCAACGGTATTGGCCCGGTGTGCACATTGGACAACGGCCCGGGTTCGTTTTGCGGATCTGGGCCAGAACTTTTGGGGGCTGCGGCCCAGATACGGGCCAAATGATTTTTGCTATCTGGGAGGCTATCACCAGAACTGTTTTATTCATTAAACAGCAGAGCGTTGTGTAATGTCTATAATAATAATCCATACGATAGCTGACCTATTCCGATCATTTTCCTGGATGCAGCGTTCTCTGCGCTGAGGAAGTGTTGCTGCGCACACGGCAGAGGAAATCTGTGCGTAATGGCACCATCGTTGAACCGTGTCACTGTTAAACAGCTATATAATCACAACATTGTGAAGAAATAGGTGTGTTAAATTTATAGGATTGAGTACATATAAAAAAAATAAACAAATAACAATGAATGTGTCATTAAATATAAACATTAACATTAATCGTCTGAAGTCGATTTGAAACAAACATAACATCAAATTAACATGAACTATGGTCTAAATAGAATAGATGTTCCGACACGCTGTAGCTGTAGCATCATCTGATGCTGGAGGAGTTTAATGTCTAATTTTAATTTTTCTGCAAGTTCCAGCTTTTCTTGTTGAGTCTTTAACTTTGATGTTTCCATTGTGATCTGCTTTTCCAGAAGTTTTTTAACTTGGCTCACCCTCCCTAGTCTCTTCTTTGTTTCTGAGAGGAACACGGCCTTGGGAAATCATCGTGCGTCATTAATGTGCGGCTTCCCTCCTCCGGTCTGTCATTTGAATCTAAAATGTTTAATATTGTTAATAAAACATAGGTGTGGATAATTTAGGACTTCTTCATGAATGACCTGGCTGTCAGATCAGTCCCTTCCTCAGCGCAGCGCTCATCCTCCCAGATCTATTTATCAGGTGACATGTCGGGAGCTGAACAACGCCATAAAGGCCCACAAAACCAGGTGAATCCGCTCCAAAAATATACATAATCATAGAGCTGTATGGCAAAGCTTTGGCAGAGGACTCCCGCCAGTCTGGGGATTTTTAAGAGCAGACTGGTCTTTTTTGTTCGCGACAGATCTTTCCATTTTTTCACCTTCTCGACTGTACGCACTCAGCCGTCACACTTTTGTTGGCAGCTGTGATNGCATCTATAGCTTGCTCTGGTGAGTGTCCTTTATAGCAGCATTTTGGTCGGCTCTCATGCCGTTTTTAAATGTGCTATAGAAATAAACGTGGTATGGTAAGCCAGTGTTAATATGACTTTGTTTCTACTTCACTAGGAACAAATCTTCAGTTTTGTAACACTTTTGATTGAATGACTTTTTTTTACTCTTTGTAGCTGCTGAACTGCACATCCTAACCCTGTTGGAGCACATAAAGCAACAGCAAATGCAGCTTGCTGTTACTGTTAACAGCCTTGCTGCTGGAAGAGGGACAGAAACGCCAGTGCCTGAAATGCCCAACGTCAACCTTCCATTGAGCACACTTTCTGAAGTGGAGGAGTTCGAAGAATGGCTGAAAGACCAGGCAAACTCCCGTGCAAAGCAAAACATGGTATTTGATTTGATCTGTCTTTATCATGTTATATCTAAATGGAGAAATTAGCTAATAAAAGTCTAATATTCAGTATGATTCATTTCAAAATTAAGAGCTTTGCAAATGTTTATTATGAATTTGATCCTTTACTACTTTCTCGTTTGTTTTTTCACTCTCGTCAGGTTTCTGTTTTGGGTGCGGTTGGGGGACAAAATCCCAAAAAGACAACATGGAACATTCTGTCGAGGCTTTTTTCTGATGCAGTGGCCAAACAAATAAACTGGAAAGGGGTGAATGGAAAGAAATGCTCACAAGAAGCTTGTTGATCCGTAAGTATGATATATTAAAAAGACACTGAGTTATGATTTTAAAGCAGCGTGAACACTGCTCATTTTCTTTTACTTCTACTCTGCTTCACCATCAACTCTGCTAATTTTACAAATGTCAGTTGTTTGTCAGTGAATGCAGCTCACTCAGGAGTGTGTGTGTGCGTGCGTGTGTCTAACAGTGATAGATCAGATAAGATCAATGAAAGGACTTAACTTCAGTCTAATAAAGGTTATGCCTATTAAATGGTGCGTATTCTGTCTTTATAGGAGCTGTAAGGAAGAACCCCTCATCTGCCTGTGCAGCAGATACTGAGATAGACTGTTTTGCTATCCGCTGGTTTAACCTTGCGTCTGATCGTGGAGGTGGTCGCAAAGAACGACAAAAAGCCAAAGAGGCCTTAGCTTAAATTTCCTGATTTGGAATGGAGCCACTGGGGTATTGGACATTTTCAAACCCTTTTTGAATTTTGTTTTTTGTGTCGGGACTGTTGAGTGCAATCGTTGTGCTTCTGAGCAATGGTTTATTTTTTTGTGTCTGGACTGTTTAGCTCAATCATTGTACTACTGAACAATAGTTGATTTTACTTTCATTACATTGAAATAATTTAGTTTTTATAAATATGCAAAAATTCCCTGTTGAGCAGTTTAATGTTGTGTAAATTACAAAGTAAATGTTTTCATAATTAATGCACAGTTGTACAGTGTTGTAATGTTTTTTATTACATGTAAAATGTTGACATTGAATTTAGTTTGTTTAATAAATTGTTTGAAGAAAATGTACAATGTTCTTTTCATTTTAAAATAGCAAATTGTTTTTAAAGTTGTCACCCATTTTAATTGTTTGGACAGGTTACAAAATTCATTTGATTGGAAGAACAAGCTTCTGTTTTGTTTATGTAGAACATTTAAGGGGCTCTATTAACAGTATCTCTAAACGAATCGGCACCGTTATTGGCCCGTTTGCAAATGGACAATGGCCCAGGTTCGTTTTGCGGATCTGGGCCAGAACTTTTGTGGGCTCCGGCCCGGATACGGGCCAAATGATTTTTGCTATCTGGGGGTGACTTTCAGGGTAAAATTAAAGATTTTAGATGTTTGCAAATCGCTGAATGGTCTTGCCCCACTGTATCTTTCTGAGCTTTTTTCCTATTATAAACCAGCCCGGAGCCTCAGGTCAGCGGACCAGCTACTGTTAGAAGTCCCGAGGTCGAGAAAGATGAATGGGCGTTCTCCATATGTGGACCTACACCGTGGAACACTCTACCACACTGACTGTGCGTCAGGCGACTTGGCTGCCATTATTTAAAGCCCTCCTGAAAACACGTTTTTATCACCAAGCTTTTGACACAGTCTGAGACACTAGCCTCTTTTCTAAGACACCGTGCCGGCAAATCAGCGTGATATTACTGCAACGTGTTTCTTATGAACGCGCCATGGCGGCATCACGTTGCGGGAATTTTGCGGCATTTGTGCCACCACGCTTGGTAGTAATATTGCATTTATATTGCGGCTTAGCCAGTCTTATAAACGCACATTAAGCCTTGGCGCACAAGAGGGTGGTGTCATGACCACGCGATGAATTAATGCCGAGCTCCGGCCAGGAACTATGTTGAAAATGAAAGTAAACATGATGCGGAGCTCCAGGAGCTTCTCTCCGTTAGATCTGCAGCTCAGATCATCTGACAGCTCACAGGGACTGTGGAGGACTCACCTGTAGCCGACTGGGGAAAAAAACTTAAGGAGCACGGCTTCGATCGCAATAAAAAGCAAGTTAGGACCAAAATACACGGAAGTCCGCGACAGCGTAGAGACCGCCCCCATACCTCCTTTTTGCCACCATCGCGTAATGTTTTATAAAACTGACATGATTGCGCAACATTACCGCCATGGTCTGACATCTTATAGGCTCCCAGATGCCGCCTCGACGTTGCGGCAAATTGGCGGCATTGTTTTATAAAAGAGGCTTCTGCGTTGTGTGTATTGTTTTATGTATTACGCTTTATAAGTAAAATTGATCTGATCCGATCTGATCGATAACTGCTCGACAACCCCACTGATGCCTGTTATTTCCTCTTGGATGTAAACCCTCATCTTGTGTGTCAAAATAAATACTTTATTGTATTTTTCCAAAGATAATTTTTTATAGAAATATTGTTTGTAAACTGAGCCATCCCAGTTCAGAGGACTGTTTGAAAATCTCTTTTAGAATAGAGCTTCCCTGGATAACTGAGAACACATTAATGTAATTTCTTGACAAATATGATCTAACTTCCTGATTGCGTAAAACTAGCAAATATCCAGGAGTATCTGTACCCCCTTTTTTATTCTTGCTGGAGTTTTTATGACTTGCCACACCTTTAAATGTGCTAAGCATATGTCTGACATCAACTTCTGTTTTTGTCTGTAGGTCGGAGCTGAAGACACTATTCCACAACAAAGTGAAATGCAGAGGGACTACCAGAGTCAACTTTTCCCAAAGACTTTAGCCAGAGGGATGATATTGTGGGAGTTTAGCCTCTGCTTAAAAGCCTAAAACTCTTTGTCATACCCTAATTTGCAACACTTGGTGTGACAATAATAATCTCTAATATTGCTCAGTTTGGCTGCAACATGGACTGCTGCAGGACACCCTTCTTGCCAACAACTTTAAATGTGTCAAGTGGCCCATTCTACTTTGCTGCTAGGCCCACTTTTAACTTGAAATAGTTTTGCAGGTAATTGCACATTCCAAATCTGTCTTGTCATGATGAAAAAAAAACCTTATGAAATGAAGTCTGTGTTTCTTGAGGGGGGAAAAGGCGACCCAGCTTTCTTTAAACTAGGTGTGGTTGTGTGACAGAGGTCGGCGGATAGCCTCAGGTGATCGATGTTGTATGGATTCCTATCAACAATGATTGGTGCGTGTTCGTGAACGAGCAGTTTTGCCAAACTTGAAATTAGAATACGAGGCATTTAGAAACATGTTGGTTCCTTTTACTTTTGAAATACTTTAGAACCGTAAGTCTGTACTACTGTTGAAGTAGTACTGACTTACTGTACATCTTTTCAAAGTATCCAAACTCCCATTTGCATTATTTATGTTATTATACCTGGTACTTGTATTTGAATGTGAGAATACCTTTGTGTAGCTGCGTAATAAAGATGTCAGCCTGTTCTGGGCATTGGCTGAAGATTTATTGCATGTTTTTGTATCTTGTGTGTCAGTTTGTCCATAAAATCTTCCAAATTTTTGATTTACATGAGTAACTTAGACTTAAAATGCATCATGTGGTTCTGTGCAACTACTGGCTTTCTACTTAAAGAAGCTTTAAAAAAAGTTAATCCACATTGTTTTCAGTTGTTTGAACATTTAGTAACCATCTGGTGGCCAAGGAGAAAACAGAATATTCCTTTAATGCCTCACAATGGGGGACATTTGGCTGTTGCAGCAGCCAGGCATGTGGGGGGTTAATAAAGGAGTTCTACTTACAGGTATTGAAAATAATGAAAGCAGAAATTAAAACCTAGGAATAATGTATACACTAGGACAACACAGATTTAACAAAACCCAGAAGATTGTGAAAGTGTATAAAACAATATGGCATACCCAGATTGTAATGTACAGAAGAAGATGATGGTGAAGGTTCTCAGTCATCCAGGTCATGGTAATCCAAGGGGTTCAAATGAAGGCAACTGGACTTCTTTGGTTTCTTGAAGACGTTTCGCTTCTCATCCGAGGAGCTTTGTCAATTCTGACTGGAATATGGGAGGGTCGATCTTATAAACTGTAGCTGTCTATTGTTGCTCAACGAGCAGCATCTGCCTGTGAATGCCCCTCCTCCCTACCTCTTGATGAGTCGTTAGCATCGTTAGCCTCTATTGTTTGTGAGTCGTTGTTTTGATTAGATGCAGGAGGGTGTGAACTGGACTGAAACTGTTTTGGAATTTGGTTCAAAGCTGCATTGTAGGTGCTGGAAAGGTGAAACCTGAGTCCTCCTCTATTTAAGGATGGTTTCTCCATTTTGACATAGATGGCTTCCTTCACTCCTCTCTCAAACCATCTATCTTCTCTGTCCAGAATGTGGACTTTGTTATCTTCAAAGGTGTGACCCTTGTCCTTCAGGTGTAGGTGGACTGCAGAGTCTTGGCCTGAAGAGGTGGCTCTCCTGTGCTGTGCCATGCGCTTGTGTAGTTGTTGTTTAGTTTCCCCTATGTAAAGCTCTGGACAGTTGCATTGGACTGCATAAACGACGCCGCTCCGCTTCTGTTTGGGTGTCTTGTCTTTAGGATGGACCAGCCTCTGTTTGAGGGTATTGTTGGGTTTAAAGTTTACAGGGATGTTATGTTTGGAGAAGATTCTTCTCAGTTTCTCAGAGACTCCTGCCACATATGGGATGATGGTACCTCTGCGCCTGTTGTCCTTCTCTTTGCTGTTTGCTGCTGTGGATTCCTTTCTAGACTTCTTTGTTGATTTCACAAAGGCCCAGTTGGGGTATCTGCAGTTTTGGAGAGCTTTCTTAACGTGTTTCTCTCCCTTTTGCTTTCCCTCAGTCTTTGTGGGAATATTCTCAGCCCGATGGTGTAAAGTCCTGATAACTGACATTTTGTGCTCCAGTGGGTGATGTGAGTCGAAATGCAAATACTGGTCTGTGTAGGTCGGTTTCCTGTAGACTTCAATGCTGAGACTTCCATCCTCTTCAATTTGCACAGCACAGTCCAAGAAGGGCAGTTTGTTGTTGTGTGCGTCCTCCCTGGTGAACTTGATGTTCTTGTCCACAGCGTTAATGTGCCTGGTGAAGCCTTCTACTTCCTGCGTGAGAATTTTGACCCATGTGTCGTCCACATACCTGAACCAGTGGTTTGGTGTTGTTCCATTGTAAGAGTTCAATGCTCTGGTTTCCACTTCCTCCATGTAGATGTTGGCGACAATAGGTGATACTGGGGAGCCCATGGCACATCCATGTTTCTGCCGGTAAAACTTGTCATTGTGTTTGAAATAGGTGGTGGAAAGGCAAAGGTCTAGGAGGGTGCAGATCTGGTCTGGAGTCAGTTTTGTCCTATCGGTTAAGGAATCATCTTGTTCCAGCCTATTCCCGACCGCTTCTACTGCTTCAGCTGTGGGTATACAAGTGAAGAGTGAAGTGACGTCAAACGAGACAATGGTTTCACCTGGAGCCAGTTTGAGATCTTGAACTTTACTGGCAAAATCCACTGAGTTCTGTATGTGTTGTGAGGTTTTTTCCAACCAGGGGGCCAAGATGGTGGAGAGATGTTTTGCAATGTTGTATGTGACCGGGTTAATGCTGCTGACGATGGGTCTGAGTGGTGTTCCTTCCTTGTGAATCTTTGGAAGACCATATATACATGGGGTGGCTTCTCCTGGATAGAGTTTGTAGTAAAATGAGCGGTTGATTACTTGGTCTGCTAAAGGACCAAGTGATGATGTGGTGATGCACATTGGTCTATGACACATGGCTACCACCTTGCGCCACGGGGCAGGCCCCTTTTAAAATTTCTTCAGGAATTTTCTAGTTAAGGGGCCCGAGCAGCGAAAGCACTGCGAATTAGGCCCTAGCAGCGAAAGCGCTGCAAAGGCCTCTTGTTTTTGTAATATTTATTAGGCCCGAGCAGTGAAAGCGCTGCGATGCCTCTTGTTTTTCGAATGTTTATTATTAGGCCCGAGCAGCGAAAGCGCTGCGAAGGCCTCTTGTTTTTGCTCTGTTTATTAGGCCCGAGCAGCAAAAGCGCTGCGAAGGCCTCTTGTTTTTGCTCTGTTTATTATTAGGCCCGAGCAGCGAAAGCGCTGCGAAGGCCTCTTGTTCTTCTAATGTTTATTAGGCCCGAGCAGCGAAAACGCTACGAAGGCCTCTTGGTTTTGCTCTGTTTATTATTAGGCCCGAGCAGCGAAAGCGCTGCGAAGGCCTCTTGTTTTTGCTCTGTTTATTATTATTATTCTGGTGCCGAATCAATGGCCTTTTTGGAGGCCTTATCATACCCCAAAACTCACAATATTTTGCACACGTCAGGCCTGGTGAACATTTACGTTTTTTAAAGGTCGTAAAAAAATCGCCACAAAAATGGCTGAACAGCGCCCCCTAGAAATTTTAAAAACACCCTCCCTTTTGACCTTTTTTCATCATAGAGTTACGAAATGTTGCACACGTGTTCTACTCCCCAGTCCGCACAGAAAAAAATTCTCTTGCAGCCATGGTCAACATCAAACAGGAAGTCGGCCATATTGGATTGAAATAGTGATAGATAGCGAGTGATTTTGACCCCGTTTTGGGCGTTTGTAGGGTCGGTATTTGATTGACCTACTCAGTCATCTTTCGCACGATTGTCTCGAAAATGGTCTCGTTTTGCTCAGAAGGCATGGGCATTGTATATGTTGAAGTGGCGGGGCCAGGCCTCGAAGTTCGACTACTAGCCAAAAAATTTTGAATGGCTATAACTTCATAACCGAAAGGGCTAGAGTCACAAATTTTTTTTATACTCCTCATCCGCCCCCGAAGAAAAATGAAAGCTCAAGTGATGACATCACACAAGCCCCGCCCACTCAGGACAGAAAAGGTCAAGTTTTTCTGGGAAAATTCCTAAAAATCACCCTTTCATTTAATCACCACAAAATTGTAGCTGGTAACTCAACACAACTTGGGGTTGCATGGCGTCACTTTATAAGACATTTCGAAAGAGGGCATGGCTGTGACGGCACGGCGAAGTCAGGCGTAACGCTGTGGCCATACGTTTGCCTCCCATTTCGTCATTTCAAAAGATGTCGGCACCAAATTTTTTTTGAGTGATCCTGGTCCGCCCCCCATTAGAAGTTGACGTGACAATCCGGTGGGCGTGGCCTAATGTTTGAAATAGCGCCCCCTAGGACCAATAAAACAGTCAGCCCCAAGCCATGCTTTGCGTGACAAATACCAAACAATGCACGCTGATGTAGTGTCTCAGGACCTACAAAAAAGTCTCTTGAAGCCATGCTCTATATTGCACAGGAAGTCGGCGATTTTGGTTCCAGACTCCATTTTGTGTTTTTCGCACACGTTCTATTTACGGGCACGCCCCCTTGGCCGTTTGACCTATCGCCTTCAAATTTTTTTTATATACTCTTAAGACCATTTGGAAAAAAGTGAAACTACGGATTTTACGAGAAATGTTCGGTTTGGGCGTGGCTAACCCTCAAACTTTGACCTTTCGCCATGACATTCATTGGTTTTAATAACTTCCATGCGAATGATCAGAACTTTATCAAACTTTGTCGGTGTCATCACAGACCACATCAGAAGACTATGACAGCGTTGATTGCTGACATGACCTAAGCCCCGCCCACTGAACACAGGAAGTGTATCGTTTTATGATGAAATAGCCATATTTTAACTCTTTAATTTAGTCAAAGTCACACTGAATACATGGCGGCATAATTACCACATCAGTTCTGGCAGTTTTTCAGAAATGGAGGAGCTTTGATGCCATGGCGAATTCTGGCGTGACGCCGTGAACTTATGTTTGACTGTAACTTTCACTGACACCCTCCTATCAGCATGAAATTTAACACGGTGAACAACAATCTAGGCCGTCAACCAAACAGGCACAAATGGTTGGTGAACGTGGTCTTATTTCACCACAGCACCCCCTACATACCTTTAAACTGTAATAACTCCTACAGACAAGGTCACAACTGCACCAAACTTGCTTTGTGTCATCACACAGAAGCGCTCACCACATTCCTGTGGTCATTGGTTGATTTCACTTCAGCCCCGCCCCCTCAGAGATTGTTGGCCCTGAGCAACACATACATGGTGCAATTCACACCAAACTGCACACAAATGATTGTTGATAACCTACAAACTGCTCAATGGGATTTTTAATGCAATTTGGGACAGCGCCCCCTAGATACAATAAAACATTAATAACTTCTACAAAAAAGTTCTGAACTGCAACAAACATGGTGGGAGTCATCGCACTCAACAAATGTATGTGTTCATTGGTTCAAATCAATTTAACTCCGCCCCTTTTCAGCCATTTGGCTCTAGATAACAAATGAAACATCTGATTGATGCCAAACTAACACAAAATCATTATTTTGAACCTAAGATTACCTCAATGGGATTTTAATGTTATCGCCCACAGCGCCCCCTAGATAACTTCAAACTTTAATAACTTTTAAGAACATGGTCAGAATTGCATGAAACTTGGTTTGTGTCATCACACCACTGCACCAAACACATTTCTGTGGTTGTTGGTTCAACTCCCTTTAGCTCCACCCCTTGACACTGTTTGCTTCTACAAAACACATGCAACATCTGATTGATGCCAAACTAACACAAAACACTGCTTAACTCAATTGTGTGGTAAATTTAGAGCATTCCCAAGTGGTGAGATGCATATTTTTTTGCCAGGATCAGACGACATGCTGCGTTGGGGTGAGGTGCGGATGAAGTGACTGCTTGCAGTTTCCGGGGTCGAGGGGGTTGAGGTTTCTGTGTCATGGTGGTGCTCAGGTCCCCCCGGCCTGCCACAATAGGCCGGAGCGGCGCTGAGCTGCGAGGGCCGAACGACGCTGCTTGCAGCTTTAATTAGGCCCGAGCAGCGAAAGCGCTGCGAAGGCCTCTTGTTTTTGCTCTGTTTATTAGGCCCGAGCAGTGAAAGCGCTGCGAATTAGGCCCGAGCAGCGAAAGCGCTGCGAATGCCTCTTGTTCTTCTAATTAGGCCCAAGCAGCGAAAGTGCTGCGAAGGCCTCTTGTTTTTGCTCTGTTTATTTTTATTAGGCCCGAGCAGCGAAAGCGCTGCGAAGGCCTCTTGTTTTTGCTCTGTTTATTATTAGGCCCGAGCAGCGAAAGCGCTGCGACCGGCCTATTGTTTTTGCTCTGTTTATTAGGCCCGAGCAGCGAAAGCATGTCACACCAAGGGAATCTTTTTTATTGACAACTTTAACTTCTTTTGGGATCGCAGACACCTCTTCTTACCTGACGGAATTCGTCTTAACAAACATGGATTACGACTTTTCATCTCAAATCTCATTCACTTCCAGCGTGCCCCCACCCCCCACCAAGGAGAACAGGATATCATAACACAGCAGGTCAGCTATCACAAAGGAGTACTCCTTGCTCACCATGCCAAGGTCAACACGCAGGATGTTCCAAAACAACAAGATAGCGTAACTCAGCTCTCCTCTGAACACTTGGAAGAGCTACATCACCACAAAACTGACAGACCGAAGGAATCCCTCCCCCCGCCCCAACTCACATCAAGCTTCATTGACCCACCTGATCCATCTCGCCGATACCCACCCCTCTACCCTGTGCAATTCACCCCCTGCCCCGCCCGCCAACACAGTATCTCCCTGTCACANCAGTATCCTCTGTTTGATATGAACCTGGTCCAGATTTGAGGGAAGATGTTCCTTATCAATGTTTCCAGGACAAATGTGGACCTTATGAAATGTTAGTTTTCCCTATTCCTGTTATAATTTCTACAAGGCAAAATATGTCTGTTCATTCATACAGACCAAGGAATGTTATAGCGGTTCCTTATCAGTCCCATTCAGCGCAGTGTCCTCCCACCATTTCCTTAAAGGTGGCTTTACTAAATGTCAGATCTCTCAACAACAAGTCATTTTTAGTAAATGATCTTATCTCTGCTCATCTTCTTGACTGTATGCTTTTATCTGAAATCTGGTTAAATGATAGTAGCTGTGCGCCTGTTCTCATAGAAGCAACACCCCCAAACTTCAAATCTCTAAATGTGGTTCGACCTGATAAGAGAGGTGGTGGTGTAGCTGCCATTTTTAAAGACTCATTCCTATGTAAACAGATTATGTTTGGTGACTTTGACTCTTTTGAGTATCTTTGTTTTGAATTGAAAGGTACACCCAAGATCTTAGTTTTAGTAATATACAGACCTCCAGGTTCATGTACTCATTTTCTAGAGAACTTCACTGAACTTCTCTCTGTTATCACAATAGACTTTGATCACCTTCTGATAGCTGGAGACTTCAACATTCACATTGATGACGCTAATGATAAAACTGCTGTGCAATTCCTCGGAGTGCTTGATCTATTTGATATTATACAGCATATTCATGTTCCAACACATGCTCAAGGTCACACACTAGACTTGATCTTAACCAAAGATCTTGATGTATCAGACATTGTTGTTAAGGACGTTGGCCTCTCTGACCACTTCTGTATTTCTTTTGAGATGTCAGCTGCACCTGTAATCCATCACAACTCTGCTGTTCTCAAAAAAAGGTACCTAAGTGATCACACTGCATCAGTTTTTAGTGAACTAATGAATATGTCAACAAGTCTAACATCCAACTGTGCTGATTCCCTTCTAAATCATTTCAACCGCAAATCTCTAGAGATTCTTGACACCATTGCCCCAGAAAAGTCCAAGTTCATCTCTAGGAAACAAAAAGCTCCATGGAGGTTCACTAAATCTGTTACAAACCAAAAGCGAGAATGCCGCAAAGCTGAGCGTAAATGGAGGAAAAGTAGCCTGCCCGATCATTATGAGACCTACAGACTGCAGCTCCACACCTACAACTCTGAATTAAAAAAGGCGAGACAAGCCTTTTTCTCCAAAGTCATAAGTGATAATATCAACAATTCCCGTGTTCTGTTTGCCACTATTGAGAGGCTAACTAACCAACCAACACAGTTAGCCCCTGATTTCAAGTCCCAAACTAAATGTAATGAGTTTGCATCCTTTTTCGATGATAAAATACTAAACATCAGATCAGCCATTCACTCCTCCCTGTCAACCAACACACCAAGACCACCCCTACAACCACATAGCAATACTTTAGCTAGAATGCCAGTCTTTGACATGATTAATGCTAAAACACTGGAAAACATAGTTAATAGCTTAAACTCATCTACCTGTTGTCTTGATATACTGCCAACAAATTTCTTTAAAAAGGTTTTTAATTGCTTGAAAGATGATGTACTGAAAATTACTAATTACTCCTTAAAATCAGGTATTTTTCCTACTTCATTAAAAACTGCTGCTGTCAAGCCTCTTCTAAAGAAAAGCAAACTAGATCCCTTAGAGATGAATAATTATAGACCAATTTCTAGTCTTCCCCTCATTGGGAAAATTGTTTAAAAAGCAGTTATGATCCAGCTGAACAACTTCCTGGAGACAAACAACCTCATGGATGATTTTTAGTCAGGCTTTAGACAACACCACAGCACTGAGACAGCACTGATTAAGGTATTAAATGATATCCGTATGAATACAGATTCAGGCAAAACATCTGTTTTAGTGATGCTCGATCTCACTGCAGCTTTTGATACTGTGGATCACAACATACTATTAGATAGACTCATAAACTGGGCGGGACTATCAGGTACAGTCCTTAGTTGGTTCCAATCATACCTTGCTGACAGGGGTTATGTTGTTTCTATTGGTGAACATAGATCAAGGCAGATCACTATGACATGTGGTGTCCCCCAAGGCTCCATTCTTGGGCCACTGCTCTTCAACCTCTACATGCTCCCCCTGGGTCAGATCATATACAACAACAACATTGCTTATCATAGTTATGCAGATAACACCCAGATCTATCTAGCTCTATCACCTAATGAATCTGGTCCCCTAGACTCACTCTGTCAGTGCCTAGAGCAAGTCAATGACTGGATGAAGTCAAGTTTCCTTCAGTTAAACAAAGACAAGACAGAAGTTATTGTCTTTGGGAGTAAAAAACCGAGGATGGAAGTTATTGCTCAACTTGGCTCTAGAGGAATAAAGACTAAGACTCAGGTTAGAAACCTTGGTGTTACCATTGACTCAGACCTGAGCTTCACTGGTCACATTAAGGCTATAACCAGATCAGCGCTTTATCATCTCAATCAATTAGCAAGACTCAGAGGTCTCATGTCGAAACAAGACCTAGAGAAACTCATTCATGCGTTCATCTCCAGCAGACTAGATTATTGCAATGGTCTCCTGACTGGTCTTCCCAAAACAGCCGTAAAACAACTGCAGCTTATTCAGAATGCTGCTGCTAGGGTCCTAACGAGAACTAAGAGAACTGAGCACATCACCCCTGTTCTAAAAACTCTGCACTGGTTGCCAGTAAACTACAGAATCGATGCTTCTACTAGTCTATAAATCACTCAATGGTATGGGGCCTAAGTACATGTTGGATCTCCTTCCAGCATATACACCTAGCAGGGCTCTCAGATCCCTAGACAGCAGTCGAGTAGAACCTCGGGTCAGAACCAGACAGGGTGAAGCTGCTTTTAGTCATTATGCAGCACATAGATGGAATCAGCTTCCTTATGACCTCAAACAGGCCCCAACTCTAGTAACTTTTAAATTAAAATTAAAAGCCTTCATGTATTCATTAGCCTATGATTGAATGTTTCTTATGCTGCTCCTTCTGCACTGTTTACTGCTAAACTTTTTTGACTATGCCTTTTATCTAATTGTCTGAATTATTTCTTTGTGTATTTTGATTAATGCTTTTGTTGCTCCTGCTCTGTAAAGCACATTGAATTGCCTCCATGTTTGAAATGTGCTATACAAATAAAGCTGCCTTGCCTTGCCTTGCCTTNTCAATGTTTCCAGGACAAATGTGGACCTTATGAAATGTTAGTTTTCCCTATTCCTGTTATAATTTCTACAAGGCAAAATATGTCTGTTCATTCATACAGACCAAGGAATGTTATAGCGGTTCCTTATCAGTCCCATTCAGCGCAGTGTCCTCCCACCATTTCCTTAAAGGTGGCTTTACTAAATGTCAGATCTCTCAACAACAAGTCATTTTTAGTAAATGATCTTATCTCTGCTCATCTTCTTGACTGTATGCTTTTATCTGAAATCTGGTTAAATGATAGTAGCTGTGCGCCTGTTCTCATAGAAGCAACACCCCCAAACTTCAAATCTCTAAATGTGGTTCGACCTGATAAGAGAGGTGGTGGTGTAGCTGCCATTTTTAAAGACTCATTCCTATGTAAACAGATTATGTTTGGTGACTTTGACTCTTTTGAGTATCTTTGTTTTGAATTGAAAGGTACACCCAAGATCTTAGTTTTAGTAATATACAGACCTCCAGGTTCATGTACTCATTTTCTAGAGAACTTCACTGAACTTCTCTCTGTTATCACAATAGACTTTGATCACCTTCTGATAGCTGGAGACTTCAACATTCACATTGATGACGCTAATGATAAAACTGCTGTGCAATTCCTCGGAGTGCTTGATCTATTTGATATTATACAGCATATTCATGTTCCAACACATGCTCAAGGTCACACACTAGACTTGATCTTAACCAAAGATCTTGATGTATCAGACATTGTTGTTAAGGACGTTGGCCTCTCTGACCACTTCTGTATTTCTTTTGAGATGTCAGCTGCACCTGTAATCCATCACAACTCTGCTGTTCTCAAAAAAAGGTACCTAAGTGATCACACTGCATCAGTTTTTAGTGAACTAATGAATATGTCAACAAGTCTAACATCCAACTGTGCTGATTCCCTTCTAAATCATTTCAACCGCAAATCTCTAGAGATTCTTGACACCATTGCCCCAGAAAAGTCCAAGTTCATCTCTAGGAAACAAAAAGCTCCATGGAGGTTCACTAAATCTGTTACAAACCAAAAGCGAGAATGCCGCAAAGCTGAGCGTAAATGGAGGAAAAGTAGCCTGCCCGATCATTATGAGACCTACAGACTGCAGCTCCACACCTACAACTCTGAATTAAAAAAGGCGAGACAAGCCTTTTTCTCCAAAGTCATAAGTGATAATATCAACAATTCCCGTGTTCTGTTTGCCACTATTGAGAGGCTAACTAACCAACCAACACAGTTAGCCCCTGATTTCAAGTCCCAAACTAAATGTAATGAGTTTGCATCCTTTTTCGATGATAAAATACTAAACATCAGATCAGCCATTCACTCCTCCCTGTCAACCAACACACCAAGACCACCCCTACAACCACATAGCAATACTTTAGCTAGAATGCCAGTCTTTGACATGATTAATGCTAAAACACTGGAAAACATAGTTAATAGCTTAAACTCATCTACCTGTTGTCTTGATATACTGCCAACAAACTTCTTTAAAAAGGTTTTTAATTGCTTGAAAGATGATGTACTGAAAATTACTAATTACTCCTTAAAATCAGGTATTTTTCCTACTTCATTAAAAACTGCTGCTGTCAAGCCTCTTCTAAAGAAAAGCAAACTAGATCCCTTAGAGATGAATAATTATAGACCAATCTCTAGTCTTCCCCTCATTGGGAAAATTGTTGAAAAAGCAGTTATGATCCAGCTGAACAACTTCCTGGAGACAAACAACCTCCTGGATGGTTTTCAGTCAGGCTTTAGACAACACCACAGCACTGAGACAGCACTGATTAAGGTATTAAATGATATCCGTATGAATACAGATTCAGGCAAAACATCTGTTTTAGTGATGCTCGATCTCACTGCAGCTTTTGATACTGTGGATCACAACATACTATTAGATAGACTCATAAACTGGGTGGGACTATCAGGTACAGTCCTTAGTTGGTTCCAATCATACCTTGCTGACAGGGGTTATGTTGTTTCTATTGGTGAACATAGATCAAAGCAGATCACTATGACATGTGGTGTCCCCCAAGGCTCCATTCTTGGGCCACTGCTCTTCAACCTCTACATGCTCCCCCTGGGTCAGATCATATACAACAACAACATTGCCTATCATAGTTATGCAGATGACACCCAGATCTATCTAGCTCTATCACCTAATGAATCCGGTCCCCTAGACTCACTCTGTCAGTGCCTAGAGCAAGTCAATGACTGGATGAAGTCAAGTTTCCTTCAGTTAAACAAAGACAAGACAGAAGTTATTGTCTTTGGGAGTAAAAAACCGAGGATGGAAGTTATTGCTCAACTTGGCTCTAGAGGAATAAAGACTAAGACTCAGGTTAGAAACCTTGGTGTTACCATTGACTCAGACCTGAGCTTCACTGGTCACATAAAGGCTATAACCAGATCAGCGTTTTATCATCTCCATCAATTAGCAAGACTCAGAGGTCTCATGTCGAAACAAGACCTAGAGAAACTCATTCATGCGTTCATCTCCAGCAGACTAGATTATTGCAATGGTCTCCTGACTGGTCTTCCCAAAACAGCCGTAAAACAACTGCAGCTTATTCAGAATGCTGCTGCTAGGGTCCTAACGAGAACTAAGAGAACTGAGCACATCACCCCTGTTCTAAAAACTCTGCACTGGTTGCCAGTAAACTACAGAATCGATGCTTCTACTAGTCTATAAATCACTCAATGGTCTGGGGCCTAAGTACATGTTGGATCTCCTTCCAGCATATACACCTAGCAGGGCTCTCAGATCCCTAGACAGCAGTCGAGTAGAACCTCGGGTCAGAACCAGACAGGGTGAAGCTGCTTTTAGTCATTATGCAGCACATAGATGGAATCAGCTTCCTTATGACCTCAAACAGGCCCCAACTCTAGTAACTTTTAAATTAAAATTAAAAGCCTTCATGTATTCATTAGCCTATGATTGAATGTTTCTTATGCTGCTCCTTCTGCACTGTTTACTGCTAAACTTTTTTGACTATGCCTTTTATCTAATTGTCTGAATTATTTCTTTGTGTATTTTGATTAATGCTTTTGTTGCTCCTGCTCTGTAAAGCACATTGAATTGCCTCCGTGTTTGAAATGTGCTATACAAATAAAGCTGCCTTGCCTTGCCTATTGTATCTGCTCCGTTTATTATTAGGCCCGAGCAGCGAAAGCTGCGAGAGCCTATTGTAATTGCTCCGTTTATTATTAGGCCCGAGCAGCGAAAGCTGTGAGAGCCTATTGTATCTGCTCCGTTTATTAGGCCCGAGCAGCGAAAGCTGCGAGAGCCTATTGTATCTGCTCCGTTTATTATTATTATTAGGCCCGAGCAGCGAAAGCGCTGCGAAGGCCTCTTGTTTTTGCTCTGTTTATTAGGCCCGAGCAGCGAAAGCGCTGCGAAGGCCTCTTGTATCTGCTCCGTTTATTATTATTCCGGTCACAAATGAATTGCCTTTTTGGAGGCCTTAACATACCCCAAAACTCACAATATTTTGCACACAGGTCAGTCCTGGTGAAAAATTTTGTTTTTTAAAGGTCCCGAAAAAATTGCCCAAAAAATGGCTGAACAGCGCCCCCTAGAATGTGAAAAATAAGCCCCCCCATTGACCTTTTTTCATCGTAAAATTCCGAAATGTTGCACACGTGTTGTACTCACCAGTACGCTCAGAAAAGTCTCTTGCAGCCATGGTCAACATCAAACAGGAAGTCGGCCATTTTGGATTGAAGTAGCAATTTTGACCCCGTTTTGGGCGTTTGTATGGTCGGTATTTGATTGACCTACTCGGTCATTTTTTGCACGATTGTCTCGAAAACGGTCTCGTTTTGCTCAGAAGCCATGGGCAATCAAAATGAGACAATAAAACTGACTTTTTGTATATGCTGAAGGGGCGGGGCCAGGCCTCGAAGTTCGACTACTCGCCAAAATTTTTTAAATGGCTATAACTTCATCACCGAAGGGGCTGGAGTCACAAAATTTTTTTTGGTTACTCCTCATCCGCCCCCAAAGAAAAATGAATGGTCAAGTGATGACATCACACAAGCCCCGCCCACTCAGGACCAAAAAGGTCATGTTTTACTGGGAAATTTCCCAAAAATCAACCTTTCATTTAATCAACACAAAACTGTATCTGCTAACTCAAGTGAGGGGAGTGGGTATTTACAAGACAAAAACACCCTCCAAATTTGGTGAAGATTGGACCAAGGGAAGTGTTTAAATAAAATCCAACAATGTGTTTCAGAGGAGCGGTCAGTAAATTACTCTTATCAAAATCATATGTTTGGGTCCATAACTTTGGTTCTGAGTGGGTTAGAGACATGGTCTGTTTCCCTGAACTCCAAATAATAGGAGGAACAAGTAGAAGGTGGAATGAAGTTGATCGGATGTACCGTTCTTAAATGGCGGTCAGACTCAAGCGGTCAGAAGTACATTTCAGGGGTCAGAAGGGTCTGTGAGTGGCCTAAAAATCTGAAAATATTTCTGGGAGTAGGTATTTATAAGACAAAAACACCCTCCAAATGTGGTGAAGATTGGACTAAGGGAAGTGTGTGAAAAAAATCCACAAAGGTGTGTCAGAGCAGCGGTCAGTAAATCCTTCACTTTAGAATCATATGTTTGGGTCCATAACTTTGGTTCTGAGTGGTCTAGAGACATGAGGTCTGTTTTGCTGAACTCCAAAACATAGGAGGAACAAGTGGGAAGTGGAATGGAGTTGATCGGATGTACCGTTCTTAAATGGTGGTCAGACTTAAACGGTCAGAAGTAACGGTCAGGGGTCAAAAGGGTCCCTGAAGGGGTTAAAATTCTGAAAATATTTCTGAGGGTAGATATTAATGGATTATATGCACAGTAAAAATTTCATCCAGATTGGACCTTGGAAAGTGCTTAAAATAAATCCACAAAATGTGTTTCCTGTGTGAATTTCACTTTGGGCTACCTCAAAAGTAGCCCATTCAGAAGGGCGACGTAACTCGGCCCCTGAATGATTAAAAAATCTGAAAATATTTCCCAGGGTAGATATTGACGTTGTAAGTACGTGGTAAAAATTTCATCCAGATCGGATGGTGGGAAGTCCTTCAAAAAAATCCACAAAACGGCTTCGTTTTGCTCTTCACTTTGGGGCACCTCAAAAGTAGCCCATTCTGAAGGGCGACGTATCTCGGCCCCCGAATGCTTAAAAAATCTGAAAACATTTCCCAGAGTAGATACCGAGGTACTACGCAAGTGGTAAAAATTTCATCCGGATCGGACCGTGGGAAGCCCTTCAAAAAAATCCACGAAGCGGCCGGGTTCGGGACTTCATTTTGGCACACCTCGGAGGTAGCCCGTTCTGACTTTCGCTTTTGCCCTCTGCTGGCGGGAAGCGGGACGGCTTCCCCCAAAATGACTTTCTGCAACTTACCCTAAGGACCCTGGGGGAAAAATTCAACCTAAATTTTTTTCAAAAGTTAAACGGTGTGGTCGTGGCTAACTGTCAAACATTGACCTTTCGCCATGAAATTCCTTGGTTTAATAACTTCCATGCGCATAATCAGATCTATATCAAACTTTGTCTGTGTTATCTCAGACCACATCTCAACATCATGACAGTGTTGATCGCTGACATCACCTAAGCCCCGCCCACTGAACACAGGAAGTGCATTGTTTTATGTTGAAATTGCCATACTTTAACTCTATAATTTAGTCAAAGTGACACTGAGTACATGGTGGCGTAATGACCACATCAGTTCTGGCAGCTTTCCAGAAATTGAGGAGCGTTGATGCCATGGCAAATTCTGGCGTGATGCCGTGAACTTACGTTTCACTGTAACTTTCACTAACACCCTCCTATCAACATGAAATTTAACACGGTGAACAACAATCCACTCCCTCAACCAAACAGGCGCAAATGGTTGGTGAAGGTGCTCTTATTTCACCACAGCGCCCCCTAAATACCTTTAAACTGTAATAACTTCTAAAGACAAGGTCACAACTGCACCAAACTTGTTATGTGTCATCACACAAATGCGCCCAACACATTCCTGTGGTCAATGGTTGATTTAACTTTAGCCCCGCCCCCTCAGAGATGTTTGTCCCTGAGCATCACATGCATGGTGCAATTCACACCAAAAGACACACAAATGATTGTTGTCAACCAACAAATTGCTCAATGGGATTTTTAATGTCATTTGGGACAGCGCCCCCTAGATAGAATAAAACTTTAATAACTGCAACAAAAAAGCTCTAAACTGTACCAAACTTGGTGGGAGTCATCACACCACTGTATGTGCTCATTGGTTCAAATCAATTTAACTCCGCCCCCTTTCAGCCCTTTGCCTCTAGATAACACATGCAACATCTGATTGATGCCAAACTAACACAAAACCATCATTGTCAACCTAGGATGACCTCAATGGGATTTTAATGTTATCGCTCACAGCGCCCCCTAGATAACTTCAAACTTTAATAACTTCGAAAAACAACATCACAACTGTGCCAAACTTCACTTGTGTCATCATTTGACTGCACCAAACATATTTATGTGGTTGTTGGTTCAAATCCATTTAGCTCCGCCCCCTTTGATACATTTGCCTCTAGATAACACAAGCAACATCTGATTGACCCCAAAATAACACAAAACCATCTTTGTCAACATATGATGCTATTTTAATGTCTTTGGCCTCAGCGCCCCCTAGAGAAGTTCAACCTTTATTAACTTTTAAGAACATGGTCATAATTGCATGAAACTTGGTTTGTGTCATCACACCACTGCACCAAACACATTTATGTGGTTGTTGGTTCAACTCCCTTTATCTTCACCACTTGAAGCTGTTTGCTTCTAGAAAACGCACACAACATCTGATTGATGCCAAACTAACACAAAGCACCGCTTAACTCACTAGCGTGGTCAGTTTAGAGCATCCCCTAGTGGTGAGATGCATAATTTTTTGCCAGGCTCGGAGGAGGTGCTGAGTTGGGGTGAGGTGCGGATGAAGTGATGGCTCGCAGTTTCCGAGGCCGCGGGGGTGGACGTTTCTGTGCCGTGGCGGTGCTCAGGTCCCCCCGGGCTGCCACGGGAGGCCGGAGCGGCGCTGAGCTGCGAGGGCCGAACGACGCTGCTTGCAGCTTTAATTAGGCCCAAGCAGCGAAAGCACTGTGAAGGCCTCTTGTTTTTGCTTTATTATTATTTATTACTCTGGTAGCAAATTAATTGGCTTTTTGGGGGCCTTAACATACCCCAAAACTCACAATATTTTGCACACATGTCAGGCCTGGTGTAAAATTTTATATTTTAAAGGTCTCGATAAAATCGCCACAAAAATGGCTGAACAGCGCCCCCTAGAAAGTGAAAAATCAGCCCCCCCATTGACCTTATTTCATCGTAGAGTTACGAAACGTTGCACATGTGTTCTACTCCCCAGTCCGCACAGAAAAGTCTTTTGCAGCCATGGTCAACATCAAACAGGAACTCGGCCATATTGGATCGAAGCAGCGATTTTGACCCTGTTTTGGGCGTTTGTAGGGTCCGTACTTGATTGACCTACTCGGTCACTGTTCGCACGATTGTCTCGAAAATGGTCTCGTTTTGCTCAGAAGGCATGGACGATCAAAATGAGACGAAAAAACTGAGTTTTCGTATATGTTGAAGGGGCGGGGCCAGGCCTCAAAGTTTGACTACTCGCCAACAAATTTTAAATGGCTATAACTTCATAACCGAAAGGGCTAGAGTCACAAAATTTTTTTGGTTACTCCTCGTCCGCCCCCAAAGAAAAATGAATGGTCAAGTGATGACATCACACAAGCCCCGCCCACTCAGGACCAAAAAGGTCATGTTTTACTGGGAAATTTTCCAAAAATCACCCTTTCATTCAATCACCACAAAATTGTAGCTGGTAACTCAAGACAAGTTGGGGTTGCATGGCCTCATTTTATGAGACTTTTCGAAAGACGGCGTGGCTGTGACGCCGCGGCGAAGTCAGGTGTAACGCCGTGGCCATACGTTTGCCTCCCATTTCGTCATTTCAAAAGATATCGGCACGAAATTTTTTTTGAGGTATCCTGGTCTGACCCCCAATAGAACGTGACGTGAAAATCCGGTGGGCGTGGCCTAATTTTCAAAATAGCGCCCCCTAGGACCATTAAAACTGTCAGCCCCAAGCCATGCTTTGCGTGACAATTACTAAACGCTGCATGCTGATGTAGTGTCTCAGGACCTACAAAAAAGCCTCTTGAAGCCATGCACTATATTGCACAGGAAGTCGGCCATTTTGGTTCCAGACGCCATTTTGTGGTTTTCGCACATGTTCTATTTACGGTCATGCCCCCTTCGCCGTTTGCCGTATCGCCTTCAAAATCTTTTTATATACTCTTAAAACCATATGGAAAAAAGTGAACCTACAAATTTTACGAGAAATGTTCGGTTTGGGCGTGGCTAACCGTCAAACATTGGCCTGCCGCCACGCCATCCTTTACTCTCAAAGCTCCATATTTGACCCCTTTAACCTAATCAGCATCAATTTTAGCCAAATAGCAATGGACATGTTGGGCTCACTTTGTGTTCAGTATTGCCAGGTTTAGAATAGAGGCAGGGCTTGGGGGCCATGGCGAATTTTGATGTCACGCCGTGAATTTACGTTTGCCTGTCATTTCCTCAATTTTCATGATATTGCCACGAAACTTGGGGTGAGACATCCTAGTCCGACCCTCAATAGAAGGTGATGTAAAGATCTGGTGGGCGTGGCCTAATTTTTGAAATAGCGCCCCCTAGGATTATTACAACAGTCAGCCCCAAGCCATGCTTTGATTGAGAATTACCAAACGTTGCACGCTGATGTAGTGTCTCAGTACCTACAAAAAAGTCGCTTTAAGCTATGCTCTATATTGCACAGGAAGTCGGCCATTTTGGTTCCAGACGCCATTTTGTGATTTTTGCACTATTTCTATTGACGGTCACGGCCCCTTGGCCGTTTGACCTATCACCTTCAAATCTTGGTTATATACTCTTAAGACCATGTAGAAAAAAGTGAACCTACGGATTTTACGAGAAATGTTCGGTTTGGGCGTGGCTAACCGTCAAACATTGGCCTGCCGCCACACCATGCTTTACTCTCAAAGCTCCATATTTGACCCCTTTAACCTAATCAGCATCAATTTTAGTCAAATAGCAGTGGACCTGTTGGGCTCACTTTGTGTCCAGTATTGGCAGGTATCGAAAGAAGGTGGGGCTTGGGGGCCATGGCGATTTTTGATGTCACGCCATGCATTTACGTTTGCCTGTCATTTCCTCAATTTTCATGATATTGCCACAAAACTTGGGGTAAGCCATCCTAGTTCGACCCTCAATAGAAGGTGATGTAAAAATCCGGTGGGCGTGGCCTAATTTTTTAAATAGCGCCCCCTATTAATATTTAAACTGTCAGCCCCAAGCCATGCTTTGCTTGAGAATTACTAAACGTTGCACGCTGATGTAGTGTCTCAGTACCTACAAAAGGTCTCTTTAAGCTATGCTCTATATTGCACAGGAAGTCGGCCATTTTGGTTCCAGACGCCATTTTGTGATTTTTGCACTATTTCTATTGACGGTCACGGCCCCTTGGCCGTTTGACCTATCACCTTCAAATCTTGGTTATATACTCTTAACACCATGTGGAAAAAAGTGAACCTACGGATTTTACGAGAAATGTTCGGTTTGGGCCTGGCTAACCCTCAAACTTTGACGTTTCGCCATGACATTCCTTGGTTTTAATAACTTCCATGCGAATGATCAGAACTTTATCAAACTTTGTCGGTGTCATCACAGACCACATCAGAAGATTATGACAGTGTTGATTGCTGACATCACCTAAGCCCCACCCACTGAACACAGGAAGTGTATCATTTTATGTTGAAATGGCCATATTTTAACTCTTTAATTTAGTCAAAGTAACACTGAGTACATGGCGGTGTAATTACCATGTCAGTTCTGGCAGCTTTCCAGAAATGGAGGAGCGTTGATGCCATGGCGAATTCTGGCGTGGCGCCGTGAACTTACACTTGACTGTAACTTTCACTAACACCATCCTCTCCGCATTAAATTTAACACGATGAACAACAATCCAGGCCCTCAAAAAAACAGGCGCAAATGGTTGGTGAACGTGGTCTTATTTCACCACAGCGCCCCCTACATACCTTTAAACTGTAATAACTCCTACAGACAAGGTCACAACTGCACCAAACTTGCTTTTTGTCATCACACAAAAGCGCCCAACACATTCCTGTGGTCATTGGTTGATTTCACTTTAGCCCTGCACCCTCAGTGACCCTGAATAACATTTCATAACAAGCCATACCTTCTTATCATCTTCTACTCAACCACTTCAACATCAGCAATATTTAAATATGATTGCAGAAGAACTGTAGCCCAACTTTACTGCTAATTCTAGGCCAGCCTATTGGTAATGCTAGCCTTCGGTATTACTGTTCTTGTTGGACCACAGGTAAATAACATACAATGTTGTTGCACAACTCAAATTTCAGGAAATAAAAAAAGTTATTGTAGCTGATATTTACATGCATCATTTCAACAGAAACATAGGGAATATTAATTTTTGCTGCTCCTAATAGATGGCACACAAACTTCTGTCTCTCATTTGAATATCATGATCATCAGCACTATCTCCATCTGTATCTCCACAGATCAATGATCCACTTCATGCAATGCAGATGATTCATCATCTACTCCTCCTTTGCTTTGATAATGACAAATAACTTGCACTTGTATAACACCTTTCTGAGTCAGACGACTCCAAAGCGATTCACACTACACACAATTACTCATACATTCACACACATTGACACAGTGATGGTAATGACCTACAATGTCGCCACAGCTACCCTGGCCCACAGGGACACAAGCAAGCTTGCTGAGTACTAATTTTTCTAACCCTTCAGGTCAGACAGGGCAGAACCCGTGGCTCCTATGTAAAAGCTAGTACTTCCCTCATCAACTTCAAAGACTATGCGTTATGCAAACTTATTTTATGCAGTGATTTCCAGTTCAGAAAAAAAGGACATTCTGACATGTGATATAGGTAACTGATCCACAATATATAGAATTAATACAGGACAATGGAATTTCAATGTGTTATTTTATGTTATTTATCATCATCAAACTTAAGGCAATTCAGACATGTTTCTGAAAGTATATATGACAAAAAACCTATTTGATATTTGATGTGTAAAGATATATTTAAAAACAATATAACGTTTGAAGGTTGTCTCCTTGTAAATTCATATTTGTTCCAGTCGTCAGCACTATCAGCAGGGCAACACAGGGCATCGAACCCCGTCCCAACAAGTGGGAGTACCAGTACCATTGCCTTTGCTTTTTTGTGCAATATGACCAGGTAAAGCAAACCCTGCATTAAGAACAGCATTAGAGTGAGCCACTTAAGCTTTAACCACTACACCTTATTTGTTGTGAAAATATTTTCATTTTTGAACGTCCAATTTAATCTAAATATATGAATGTCCAATACCTTCAATTCTGTTATGTGTAATTTTAATAAATGCCGTCTTATTGCAAGTAACGAAACCTCTACAACTTTTTTTTTGGGTTTTCTTTTTTTTTTTTTTTCAAAGTTTTACAACATATGGAACACATGCATGCATGATGAGTATGAATATACACCAATAACAATAGCTAATGTAAAATTTATATACTATCAATAGTTATAATATGTTATCCACAACCGTTAAAAACTACACTTGATGCCCCGATTAGCTATAAAAATCAATAAGATGTTTATAAACACACACATAAAAATAAAAAAAAACTTTAACAACCACACATGATGCCCCAAATATCAATAAATATCACAACAACTGTTTAAAACTACACACGTTGACATGAACTACAACCGTTTAAAACCACACATAATACCCTGATGGTCACTAAAATATGTTGGCATAACGACTGCCTCCATTTCATACTGTTTGGATCTTACATAAATGTGATCCAATAAAGACCCCCTCTCTGTCGTAGGTTCTGTGACAATTTGAGAATATCCTCGGTCTGTCACAAATTTGAATACTGTTGATGACTTTAAAATGTCATCATTAAAATCTCCCATCAACACTATGGTCTCACTTTGTTGCTCCAGCCAATCTAGCAACTTTCCTAAATTTGATTTAAATAAAGACAGAGGATATAGTGGGGGTCGATAAATAACAGCAAGTACTAGGTTTGCGCTAACAAATTCATAGTTCAAACACTCCAAATTAGCATCTGGAAGATTCAAACGTTTAAAGTCAACACCATCTGCAGTATAGATGCCAACACCGCCATGCTGTTGGTCTTGCAACGCAACCAATGCCGCCTGTTTACTAGTATACGATAAATGACGTGGACAGTTGTAAAAACTGTAACCATCAATCTTTACCGTATCTGAAGAGGCTGTAGACACCCATGTTTCTGTTACAGCAATACAATTAGGTTGCAAATGCTTTGTGCAGAAAGCCAAGTCTTTAACATGTCTATTCAAACTTTGGACATTCATTAAAAAGATAGTAAAGACAGATGTGTTAAATCTGTCCCACTGTGTATGTCCAGTCAAAAGGGGTGTCATACTCCTGACAGCAACCGTGATGTCATCTTTACAGTAGATTCGTTTTTCATCAAACTTCTGAATCGTGAGTCCAGAAAGACTCGTCACACGGCTAAGGGTGACATACGCTTGGCCAGGTGCAAATATTTTACTGAGGCTAACCACAGCTTTGTTAACAGTCAAGCCCTGTACTTTGTGGACAGTACATGCCCATGCCAGTTTGAGAGGAAATTGTCGGCGTAATCCACCTTTAACAGTGGCTCTTTCCTCTTCTGGTTCAATAGGAGTGGAACCAGCTACATTTGATGACAGAGACTGGGAGGTTCTCCTCCGCTGTAATCCTACGCAATGGTCATCAAATTGTACATAAACCTTTTTAGGAAAGGTGTCATTTTCCTGCACTATAATCTCCGTCACATTACCACACACCTCGTTGACCAAACCATCGACAACATCCACATTTTTGCACAACATCACACGCGCACCCTTACCCAATAACAACTCTTCAGACAAATTTGTGTTAGCAGCACTGGCATGATTCCCATCCAACAACTTCAGTTTGCCAGTTTTTTTATCATTAATATAATCTTTGGCTTTAATCGATATATAATCAGGACAGGTCTGACATAACTGATGTATATTATGCTCATTTACTTGTTTATTCGTCGCAAATATGTGCAAGGCTGAGCTCACCTCATCTGTTTCACAAGTTTTTAAAATCTGTAAATCCTCAGGTAACAGTGGTTGACGTTTGGAATGAGTCCTAATCCTATTTAACAGCTGGGAAAACACTGGATCTTTTTGTCTAACTATTTCTGTTAATTCAACAACCTTAAATAGATCAGACCATATGCTGCTACCAATACCATCAGAATAGAGTGGTTTCCCTTTAACAGGAGGTAGCTGGAAAAAATCTCCAACAGCCACAACACTGACGTTCCCATAAGGTGAAAAGTTCCCCGTTTGTTTAATCTGCCGCAATCTACCATGAACATAAGATAACAGGTTGTGATCTACCATTGATATTTCATCTATAATGAGAAGGTGGAGATCACAGAATTTAGCACGCAAAGAATTGAGCTTCTCTTCCCCCAAAGGAGTGTACGGTAAGCGTACATCTTTTCCTATAGAAAATGTTGAATGGATTGTTGTGGCCTCCAAATTATAAGCTGCTATACCTGTGGGAGCTGTTAAGAGCACACACGTGTTGTCAGGATGTTTACAAATAGGTGACAGTAATCTTTTTGATTCATACTCAATCGCTCGAATCAAGTGACTTTTCCCTGTGCCCGCGCCGCCTGTAACAAAAATATGCAGTGGTTCAGGATTACGCCATTAACTTTATCTATACACCACTGCCGGATTTGATTAAAAACAGAGAACTGTTTGTCATTTAAAGATCTAATTAATGTTCTCTAACATTTTATCACCAACAATGTTGTCCACAGCATCCAAATGGTCAGATTCCAATTCAAATTTACTTCGATTCAAATCAACTACAGACTTTACAGGGTGGTTTGTCCCTTCAGCAAATCTAATAAAACCGGTTCGGTAAAACTCCTCAAATTTTTTGCAGGTTGAAGGTTTAAGTTCAGTATCAAAGCGATGTGGCAGAAACAACTGCAACATGTTTTGATAGAACTTCTCTGGCTGTTTGGTTTCTGAAAAACGCGCATAACGAATAACGGCCGGTTTAGTCCGAGTTCTTTTTGTCACAAACCCCAAATTATTACCTAATTTTACAGGATTTTTAGATTTCTCATTTTTACTTAAAACACGATATTCTGATGCAAACGTTGTCAGGCACATATCATTAAACACATTATCATTTGGCCTCTTCTTATAACGGTCAGCTATTCCAGTCATCCACATGTCGTCGGTGGTGAGATCCTGTGACATTGCCTTTTGTCTCAAAACAGAAATAGGTAAACTCATTTTTACTACATTATCACCAGTGGGAATAAAAACAACATTCCTAGAACATTCTTTTAAATGCATGTTGGTTAGTCTGTACACAGCTTCCTGTGCACAAACATCTCGGTTATGAAGATAGACATTACCGAGTGTCTTCAAAGCCTCTTTAGCACTAATATTACCATCTTTGGCTGCTTCTCTTTGAGAATTAGCAAGCAGAAGGCCAATTTCCCGCTCGCTTTTTGACATGTAAGATATAATATAAACACAACATGCATATGCATCTACACAATACTGGAGATCAATATTAGCATTCCAAGCTTTTAACAGCGACCTGCTATATTGATTAATCCATATTTCATTAATCTCCCTTTTCAGAACAACATGTGTATTTCTACAAAATCGTTTATATGCCGTTTCAAATAATTCCTGGCTAATACCCAGACCTTTAAACAGATCTTCCACACTGGCATATGGACAGTTTTCACTAGAAATAGCAGTCTTTACTTGAGTTAAAATGTCACTTGCTATCTCTTTGTCCATTTGCTGGTGAAGGTTCTCAGTCATCCAGGTCATGGTAATCCAAGGGGTTCAAATGAAGGCAACTGGACTTCTTTGGTTTCTTGAAGACGTTTCGCTTCTCATCCGAGGAGCTTTGTCAATTCTGACTGGAATATGGGAGGGTCGATCTTATAAACTGTAGCTGTCTATTGTTGCTCAACGAGCAGCATCTGCCTGTGAATGCCCCTCCTCCCTACCTCTTGCTGAGTCATTACCATCGTTAGCCTCTATTGTTTGTGAGTCGTTGTTTTGATTAGATGCAGGAGGGTGTGAACTGGACTGAAACTGTTTTGGAACTTGGTTCAATGCTGCATTGTAGGTGCTGGAAAGGTGAAACCTGAGTCCTCCTCCTCTATTTAATGATGGTTTCTCCATTTTGACATCTTTGTCCATTTCTTGTTTACGCGTTTTATCTTGAGACAAACAGGGACACTGCACAGTAGAATCCGTTTAATCGCATTTACAAGTCTTCACTGCATCTTGATACTTTTCACCACGGCTAATAAAGGTTCTACTAGATGCAGGTCGGGGAAAATTAAAATGACAAACAGTTTTTTTCTTTTTACAAGTCTTTGAATGTCGTTTTGAGTGCTGCTGGACAGATGAGACGACTTCAGACAGTGAATCTTCTTCAGGAGGAAGTTCACATGTCACATATTTATCAATGAATGTAGTCACCTCTTCATCTGTGTTCTTATCTAAAACTGGCTTTCAAACAGGCAGTGGTCCAGCCAGTTCTGAAGAAAGTTGGTTTGGACTCTACCACCCTGGGAAACTTTCGTCCCATCTCAAAGCTTCCATTCTTGTCCAAGCTTCTTGAGAAAGTTGTTTTTACGCAGCTGTCTGACCACTTGCAGACTTTTCACATTTTAGACCCTTTGCAATCAGGGTTCCGTCCAGGTCATAGCACTGAGACTGCCCTTCTTAGAGTTTTTAATCACGTTCTGCGGTCCACAGATTCCGGCTCCCATGTTTTATTGGTGTTGCTGGATCTCACAGCTGCGTTTGACACCGTAGATCATGTCATACTTCTGTCTCAACTGAACCAGGCAGTGGGTATCCAGGGAGTTGCCCTCAACTGGTTCAGATCCTATCTTAATAACCGAAGTTTTTGTGTGAGGCTGGGGGAGTATGCCTCTGAAGTCTCCTCTCTGCCCTGCGGTGTTCCCCAAGGCTCGATTTTAGGACCTTTGCTTTTTAATCTTTATATGCTTCCTTTGGCAGCTATTTTTAGGCGACATGGTGTGACGTACCATTTGTATGCTGATGACTGCCAATTTTATGTTTCTTTAAAATCATTAGAGTCAGTGCAACCGGCTGTGGATTGCCTGAATGAAGTGAAGGGTTGGCTTTGTAACAACTTTTTACATTTGAACGAGTCAAAGTTGGAGGCTCTTTTATTTGTTCCTCCCTCTCCCACTGCAGTTAGCCCTGTCCTGCCACCCTGCTTCTCCAGTTTAGTGAAGCCAACCATCACTAACCTGGGAGTAGTGTTGGACCCAGAGCT
>SSNS01000719.1:97938-209054 GCA_006937985.1 Aphyosemion australe | reverse complement strand
GGCGCCACCTGTGGGTCTGGCCACCAGGAAATGCTACAGGAGAGATGATAGTGTTAGAATGATAATTTATGGAAATGTGACACATTTGTATACAGTATTTGTCAATGAGTAATACACTCACCAGCCATTTCATTCACTGGCTACCCACTTCTGGTGGTCAGCTCAGTGTAAGTTGGTGTGGGGTTTGGAATTGACCCTTTTTACAGCCCTCTAGGAGTGTGTCTATCCATGTTGTGTTCACCAGTCCCGTACCTTCAGGAAGTCTCCTGCCTGCAGACACACAGAAATTAAAAATAAACAAACAGAGCTTGTAACAACACAATAGTAACTTATGTTGTGACAATGTTTAATGTCAGTGTTTAAATTTTATATACTAGACAACATAAGAAATAGTTAGTGGTAATGTGTTGTGTTAGTGTATTTATAACTAAAAGCATTATTTTCTATCTGAACATAACTGGTCTGTGGATGAATGCTAAGAACCCATTTACCCAGTCAAAACATGTGAAATCTTCCCTTCCATCAGTAACTACTTTGAATGAATTCAGGTAATGTGATTTTCACACATATATCATAGCAGAGCAGATAAAAACCTGAGTGTACCTACCATTAGCACAAATACATGTAATGTGATTTTTGTTATCATAGCAGATAACAACATGTGAAGAGTTATATCTAATTTAATCCTAATGTTGCTTTTATTTTTAGTATAAACGCTGCAGTCATTCATCCAGTGATTGGAAACAAGTGGAATAAATTGATGTGGTTACTCTGAAAGTAGATTTTGATTTAGTTCATAGATGTTTTGTCTGTAATTCAATTCAGGGCTATGGCTAACCGCGCTAGCTATCCGCTAGCTGCTAGCTAGCTGCTAGCTAACGGGTAGCTGCTAACTAAAGCTGTTTGAGTAATTCAAAGTTCAGGAAAGTAAAAGCCTGTAACATTCGACTACATTAACAACTGACAATGATTATTCTTTGCCAAAATATCTGTTGTTAAATCCTACTTACCACAAAGTCGAGTGATGTTTGCGCAGTGCAGCTAACTGTCCACTTGTTCGTCCTCATCGGTCCTCTTACAGTGACCCGATATTTGCCGATGCTCGTTCAGTTTTTGCCGGGTCGGGTTCCACTCGCTGCACGGTTGTGTGCCGACAGCATGACGTTTATGCCGGGAACGCAAAATCATGATGCAATCCGAGGATTCTGCTGCTGAACAGCTGTTGCTGGTAACTGAGCGTGACTTCACAGGAAATCAGGAGTTACAGACAGGAAACTGCGCTGTTTTAAAAGTTATTTTATTTTATTATTTTTATTATTTTTCTTTATTTGTTGTTTTTTCACCCAGACCCTGGTAAAAAGTAAATTAAAACAGAATAAGTCAGCACATTGTCTGTGATTGTGGTAAAAATTATTTGTTCGTTTACTTTGAGAACATAAACGGTAAACAATCAATAAAAGCCCATCTGCGCATAATCCGAAATAGCCAACACTGAGCCAAAATCAAGCCGACTGTGTTTTTTATAAAACAGGCAGATGCTCGTTCCCCTACTGTCGGGCCACACACCATATTACATGTGTCAGCCGCATTGTGTCCACCGTCGGCAATAATGTATGGAACCACAATCGGGCCAATAAAGAAATTAAGTATCAGTTCAACTACTGCACACCTGAACTGGGCCAATAAAGAAAACAAGTGGGTCAGCCGACCCAGACCTCAGCCAACAGTGCCAGAACTCAGCCAGAGTTGGCCCAACTGTGCTTGCTATGTGGGTGTGGTCCCGGCATTAAACAAAAGAGGAAAACAGAACAACCAAACACAGAGACACAACTGAAATACAAGAAAAAACCCAAAGTGGCGTCACAAAATCAAGATCATAATGATCATAGAGGGTGTTGATCAGCTCATCAAACTGAGCCAAAACTTAGAAATAAGTGGTCAAACCAGCCAACGTTTGTGCTTTCTGAAGAATTTGTGTCACATGTAGAAAGTGTTTCATGGTAAAACAAAAACTGGTGCCTTTTCAGGCCACATAAAGAGGAATTAGAAACAAAAGGTAATGTTGAACAATGATAAATAAACACCTTTTACTTTCACAAACTACACTATATTCAGAAGAAATATTTAATTGGAGAAATTTTCAGTTAAAGTAACTCATCTCTTTCTAGGAAATGCCTTTGTCTCATTTTCAGGAAATGTTTCCTGCTAACTCCTTAAAGGTGACACAAAACTTTCTGTGGACTTAGCCCAAATAACATTTATACTATTACCTAAATAAATAGTTCAATGGTTTCACTGTAGAATTTTGGAGAAACTCAGTTAAAGTTGCTCATATTCTCATTCCAGGAAAGCTTGCACATGTACATTAGACATTTTGGGGTATTAACACTTTTTCATTGCATTAGTATTATTTAAACAAAGCTTTGTAATATTTTTGTTGATTAGTGTTTATTCATGGCTGGAATATAAAAAAGCATCAGATGGGCTTGTCTGTTAGATTCTTCACAATGTTTATTGGCGCAAAGAGATTCTGACCAAACACTCTGCTAAAAAATAAAAATAAAGTGACATATGTAAAATGTTGCAGCATATCATATCCTTGTAAAAATAAAAGAACTGTATTGTGAGAAACAATGTTTCAATTATATGTGCACAAATGAACAAAGATGCCATTGAGCAGACTGAAGTTAGCATGTTAATGTTTCATTGTTTCTATTAACTGCCTTTGTAATACTCCATGTCTCTGCTTAATAAGTCTGCTTCCATGTTGTGTTGTGTTGTTGCTGCTGGATAATAACCATTAATAAATTTAAATTGCATTTCTTTAATTTTAGGGGGAATAGGCCATTTCAAAAGCTTCATCACTTTACTTGTTATCCTGATGTTACAACCTTCTCTGATTAGTCAACAACTTGGTCATTTAGCTTCTGCTGTCAAGTCAAACATGAGAAATTTGGGTGTTGTCTTTGACCAATCAATAGCCTCTGTTATAAAACAATGCCGCCAATTTGCCGCAACGTTAAGGCGGCATCTGGGAGCCTAAGGTCGTTTATAAGAGCTCAGATCATGGCGGTAATGTTGTGCAATCATGTCAGTTTTATAAAAGATTACGCGATGGCGGCATAAAGGAGGTATGGGGGCGGTCTCTACGCTGTCGCGGACTTCCGTGTATTTTGGACATAACTTGCTTTTTATTGCGATCGAAGCCGTGCTCCTTAAGTTTTTTTCCCCAGTCAGCTACAGGTGTGTGTGCTCCACAGTCCCTGTGAGCTGTCAGATGATCTGAGCTGCAGATCTAACGGAGAGAAGCTCCTGGAGCTCCGCATCGCTCCAGTTTGTCATCTCAGCTGATTCTGTTTACAAAAACAAAACTTATGGCCGTGTTTACTTTCATTTTCAACATAGTCCCCGGCCGGAGCTCGGCATTAATTCATCGCGTGGTCATGACACCACCCTCTTTTGCGCCAAGGCTTAATGTGCGTTTATAAGACTGGCTAAGCCGCAATATTACCGCAATATTACTACCAAGCGTGGCGGCATGAATGCCGCAAAATTCCCGCAACATGATGCCGCCATGGCGCGTTCATAAGAAACACGTTGCGGTAATATTACACTGATTTGCCGGCACGGTGTGTCTTATAAAAGAGGCTAATGTCTCTTGATGGCCACTCAAAAACACTGGTCAGAAACTGTTTTTATCACTTAAGAAATCTCTCCAAACTGCGAAGGTTAGTGTCAAGACATGAACTTGAAATGGTTCTCCATGCCTTTATCTCCTCCCATCTAGATTACTGTAACACACTTTTCACATGTTTTAACAAAAAAGCCCTTGACCGCCTTCAGTTGGTCCAGAACTCTGCAGCGAGGCTCCTAACTGGAGCAAACAGAAGAGCTCACATCACTCCTATTCTGACGTCTCTGCACTGGTTACCCATTAACTTTAGAATTCATTTTAGAAACCTGACTATAACTTTCAGGGCTCTACATGGCCAAGCTCCTCCTTATATTACTGAACTGTTAAAGCCTTATGCTCCAACCTGAGCCCTCATGTCCACAAACCAGAACCTCCTAGAAGTTCCAAACACCAGCAGCTGTCACCTCCAGAAGTTCTCTGATGACTCGGCCATTGTCGGCTGTGTGTCTGAGGGGAACGACCAGGAGTACAGGTCAGTAATCATGTACTTTGTGGACTGGTGTGAGCGTAATCACCTTCACTTGAACACCAATAAAACAAAGGAAATGGTGATTGACTTCCAGAGAAACACTCCTCCTCACTCACCAGTAAACATCCAGGGAGCAGACATTGAAGTAGTGGACACCTTTAAGTACCTGGGTGTTCACCTCAACAGTAAACTGAACTGGTCCCACAACACAGATGCTCTGTATAAGAAGGGCCAAAGCCGCCTCCATCTCATGAGGAGGCTGAGGTCCTTCGGAGTTAACTCCCAGCTGCTGAAATCCTTTTATCACTCTGTTGTTGGCTCTGTTATTCATTCTGCTGTGGTCTGCTGGGGTGTAGGCAGCTCTGACCGAGACAGGAAGAGACTGAACAAGCTAGCTACCAAAGCTAGCTTGGTTCTGGGCTGCCCGCTGGATTCTGTTGAGGAGACGTGTGAAAGGAGGATGCTGGGGAAGATGACCTCCATCTTAAGAAACCCCTCCCACCCACTGCACTCCACTGTGGAGATGATGGACAGCTCCTCCAGAGGTAGACTGAGACATCCCAGATGTAAAACTGAGCGCTATTGCAGATCTTTCATCCCCTCTGCAGTAAGAGTGTATAACTCCTCAGTTTAAGCTGTACTGGTATCATCCTGGTACACAATAACACCAATGCAATATTCAGTATGTGTTCTATACTTGTGCAATACCGGATTCAGATTGTTGTCTGTGTCTCTTACAGTATGCTGCATAGTGCTGGTACCAAGTTTGTTTTCATCTTTTATTTGTGTTTTTTTTTAGTGATCTAAGATTACAATACTAGATTACTTCCTATGTGTATATACATGTATCTTTGTTTTATTTTATCTTCTAATTACCTTTTGAGTGCTGGTGCTGCTGTGACAAGTGAATTTCCCCACTGTGGGATCAATAAAGTCTATTCTATTCTATTCTATATAAAAGTGGAGGTGATCGCTCTTTCCAGGCTGTTGCACCCCGCCTTTGGAATGAACTTCCTTTATCCCTACGTGTTACTGACAGTCTGGTCACCTTTAGAAAGCAGCTGAAGACCCTTTTGTTTAAAACTGCTTTTACTTAAATCTTTTATGCTTTATTCCTTTTTGTTCTAACTTGTATGTATAATCATCTTTCATTTTTTTTTTATCATTTTTATAATTTTATGACTTTCTGTTTTCTGATTTTTAATGATTTTATGATATTCTGTTGTTTTGTTTTAAGATCATTTTATGATGACTTTATCTTTTGTTTTGTTGATCTTTGTGAAGCATTTTGTGATTCCTTTTCTGTGATAAGTACAAATAAAATTTACTTACTTACTACAACCTCTTATTTTAGTATAATTGTTGAAGTCATTAAAAATAATTTTTAAATGTCCTACTTAAAACTTTATTACTACATTTATTGTCTATAAGGGGAATCTGATTTATATATAAATTAGGTAGATTAATTTGCCCTTTTGAATAGCATAAATAATTTTGTATAATTTTTAATAGTGGAGAAGGAATCGCTTTACAGTTTACATACTTTGTTAAATTCTCTAAATGAGCATTGAGTACCAAATTTATACTTAAAGTCATTAATATTTAGAAACTGACCCTGCTCATCCAGGGTTATGAGAGTTATGTTTTTTTCATACCACTTCTCAATGAATAATGACTTCCTATTAATTGTAACTGTTCTATTGTTCCACATGGTGGAGCCATGGGGTGTAAAGTTATGAGTCAACAACATCTTCCAGTAATTCAATGCTTGTTTGTGATATTCTGATAGTTTCACTGGCAATTTCAGTCTATCAGTCACATTTTAGGAGAAATTCCAAACCTCCCACTTTTTTAGATATTTTTCGGGATATGAAACCACTGTGAGTCAGGACTTGAAAACACCGATCATGGAATGGAAATCTATTGACTTAATACCATTCAACAGCATCAGCTCAGATAAGCACAAGAAAATGAGCCACACTGTCTGCGTGTTTACGTTGTTTAGCTCATTTGTTGGATGTTTACAACTGAGCGTCCCTGAAGAGACTGGAGGTGATGAAAAGTTGCGCAAAACACAAGGAAAAGTGATAGTTGTGAACTCAGATGATCACTTTATTTGACGCCACAACCCCTCACACGACACACTCCCGAGTCGGGACCATCCTTGGACATCCTACAGTTCCAAATTACGCGTCCCTCCCGGTCCCGCTTCGGTCGCCCTAGCCTCTCACTGACACCACATTGAAAAGGCATTTTAACATGGTGGAAAAGACACAGCTGCATGAAACACAGCCTTCAAAACAAACTACTTTCACTTTTGACTTTTCCCTTCAGGCATCACCAAAGCAAAACACCAGTCTCGATTAAGTCCCAGTTTGCCACTAATAGTCCCAGTTCACAGTGGTAACTTGGAAAGGTACGCTAATAAACTAAGAATAATTGCAGATGTACAGCAACACATCCGGGTTTCTCAGTCTTCTGTAGCACCCGAGCCGCTCGTGGTACAGGAAGCCGTGGTGCAGTGTGCCTGCCGCATCACTGGAACACACATCGCTCAACACTTGCACATATTGTGGGAGTAAATAATTTGAAATTTGAGCAACAACACTACTTTTAAACAGATATTTAAATTAATGTACTGAACAAGTGAAAGTGAAACTTAAGGGTGAGTCACACCATGGGTGTAGTCTTACTTCACCCACATTTCCTGTTAGAAAATGTTTCAAGCCATATCATTTCATATCAGCAGGTGAGTGGCCGAGCCAGCTGGAGGTGCGTAGTAGTATGGGACAGACACCGTCACCTGTCACACCTTAGCCATCATCTGTGGCTGGTTCAAAATCAACGTAGAGCAGAGTTTTAACCTGAGGATGGAGAAATAATTATAGTTTCAGGCTGAATTTTTAGATTCTAAATAAGATTCACTAAAAGGCCAAAATAATGACTACACATGTCTACAGTACTATTAGACACTCACCTATACAGGTTATCAGCAAAGTTGATTTAGGCGTTACTCGCTCTTTAAAGGACAACTTGGATGTGTTTTCCTATTTTCTTCTTATTTTAATGCTTTGCTGAAGGATTGGATCAGGACTCTGTATCGGCAGATACTCAAAATCAAATGAGTCAGACTCAGATCGGGGGCAAAAAAATGTGATGGGAGCATCCCTACTTGTGACCTTTTTGACGAACAGTCTGTGTGTAAAAAACCTAAGGAATGTAAAGGAAACATAACCATTGAAAAGCTGTTCCTAGTGATGAAATTGTCATTCAACTTTTGCATTATTTATGTCTTTCAGCTGCTGGTTGGCAGTATGACTGAAAACAGATGCAACAGGCCTTCAGCAAGTTGGCTACGTTACACCCTTTGGCAGCAGGAGGCAAAATAAAGACTAAATGTAGGTGAATTTGGTATTTCTAAATTGCTGTTTGTATAATTAATAATTGTTTAGTAGTACAACCCCAATTCCAAGAAAGTTAGGATTTTGTGTGAACTTAAAAAACTATAATTCTCAAATAATGCAAGAACCATATTTGATAATAGTCCATGTTAGTCTAGTGTTCAGCTTTTACAGCATTGTATTGGCCCTATCCCAAATGTTTGAGGCATGTTGCAGGTATCAAATGAGTGTATGTTCACCCCCCAAAGCAGTAACTTCCCCAGTTTACACAGTTGAAATGTTGCACTATTCTCTGTCAAAATATGGCTTGCATGATTTTGTTTTTATTGACATTTCACCAAGCGTCCCAACTTTTTTTGGAAGTGGGGTTGTAATTACTGTCGGCTCTGCAAAAAGTTTCATTGTGAGTGCTGACATAAGTGTTGTCTCTGCTTCTCTCCCACAGTGTCCTCTTCTTGGGTCACCATGGCGGTGGAGTTCTGGTTGTAGTCCTATTACGGCGTTAACTGCAAAGGATTTCGGTTATGTCCTGGTAATTACCAAACCTACCTACTATTACCTGTTAAACTTAATTGTGATAACTAATAAACCATTTTCTGTTAAATGAATTGACCGCTTTATTTCTGTAGCATTTTATTTAAATTTGATTCTTCACTATTTTCCACTTTTATCTGTTTATTTGATTTCATCTGAAAATTATAGGACACTTACATGTGTATTCAAAGAAATGCTCAGGAGCATAAGTGATTATCTTTTATGTTTGTTATGATTATCTCAGTTTAAAAAAAATGTTTTTTAAAAAGGTAATGGCATAAACCTGAATTTAAACCATTTAGTAATTCCTAAATTAACATTTTAATTTGCATTTAGATACTGGTTGAAACAATATTGATTCAGTAACATTTTTCAACATAAAATCAACTGAAATTTAAACATAAATTCACATTTAGATGATGGTTGAATCACTGTTGATTTAACGTCAGTAAGGTTGAAAATCCAATGTTGATTCAATGCAAAGCCTAGGGGACATTTTCAATATCCATTCAATGAAATTTCAACGTTTCTGCCAAACCATATTTAAACGTTGATTCAACTGAATTTTGCTATCTGGGATATTAATTTTTGATCTGTGCTTCTCATACTCACTATATTACATTTCCCTACTTTTTTCTGGCTTCGATAAAGATGCCTTCCCTATCCCACTGGAGTTGCCATTCTTCTATGATTCGTGTTTTAATAATGGTTTTAATCTCAGCTGTACTGAATGGTACGTCGATGATGGATCTTTGTTGTAATTTCTTGGCATGATGGTCCGCCAATTCATTTCCCTCCACCCCTCTATGTGCTGGCACCCAGAGGAATCTTACTTCTATGTCCATTTGTTGTAGCCTGAACAAACACTCATAAATGTCATAAACCATATCCTTTCTACAGTTAGAGGACATAGATTTGATTGATGAGAGAGCTGAGAGTGAATCGGTGCATATTATTCCTTTTTTGATCCTACTTTGTTCTATCCACTGTAGACTAAAATAAATTGCCAGCATTTCCACTGAATAAACTGATAGGTGATCTGGTGTCCTTTCCCTTAAATAAATTGACAGCTGTGGTATCACAAAGGAAAACCCTGTTTTCCCCATTTTTTTTCCTTCGATCCATCTGTGTAAATTTGCAGGAATGACTTGTGTGCTGTTTTTAATCTTTCATTGGTAATTTTGTCCCAGTTTCCTATACCCTTGCTGCTTTGCAGTTTTGTATAAATGCTAAGATCTACTTGTGTCGTTGGGAAAAACCAGAAGGGGTTTACTGTATATAAGAACGTTTTTACTTGCATTTTGTCTTGGATTTGCATCTCTTTAGCCCACCTTTGTAATTTCCAGAGAACACAATTAGTTTTTTTTACTGTTACTTTCCCAACATGGATCAAGTGCCCTTTTAACAGAATGATCTACCGTGTTGCATGCTTGCCCAGTAATTCATTGCCATTTGTTTAAATCTGAGCTGTATTGGTAGTTCTCCCATTTCGACCTGAATAGATGCTTTTGGTGTGGATCTGATAGCACCACAGCATATTTTCAATGCTTGGTTTTGTATAGTTTCAATCTTTTTTAATAAGGTTTTGGATGCAGAACTGTATACTATACTACCGTAGTCTATAACCGATCTGATCATTGCAACATATATGTGTTCCAGGGCTTGGGCACTTGCTCCCCACTCACATCTTTTCAAACATCTCATTATGTTTATAATCTTTTTACATCTTTCCTCTATTTTATTGATGTTCTCTTTCCGTATTTTTTTATATCAAATATTACTCCGAGGTATTGGAAACATTTTACTTGTTCCACCACATTGCCATATATTTTCAGGTTATCCATTTTAGTTTTAGTTCTGGTAAATATACTTTTTGTCTTTTCTACTGAGAGCTTAAATCCCCAGTCATAAGACCAGTTTTCAACTATTATAATTGCTTCTTGCATTTTCTTTTGAATATGTTTAATGTTTTTACCCCTTTTCCATAATGCCCCATCATCAGCATATAGAGCTTTTCCTAAGTCATCGCCCACTTCTTGGAAAACATCATCTATCATGATAGAGAAGAGGATTGGCGGTTCCATTCTTTACCTTATATCTATTTGAGAGAGTGTTTTCTACTTTTACTTGAATCTTCCTATCAGACAAAAAAATCTTTAATCCAATCCCTAGAAATGTTTCCAGCCGTGATGCTTGTTGAGGTTGTTGCCTTTTTCAGTGGGCCACCGTAGCTGCAATACTTACTCTGAACTGCATGGCGCTAAAGAGTCACATTTTTACCATGATTTTTATGAATATCCCACATGGGACCTTTAAGCAAAATTCCAAAATTTGAATGTATTGCTGAAGTGTGGCAAAGGCCGTTTTTGGGTAGGGTGTTAACCTGTTTTCAGAACTGTCTAAGATCATTTTTTTATGGTTTATAGATAGTTTTTATAATTGTGAAAAACATTGCTCAGCTGGACTGGAGGTGTTCTCAGCGAGCCAGTTCAGCAGGATAGAAATGGGTGTGGCATCATAGTAAAAAAGGTAAAACTCACTTTCTACTCATTGTTTTTTTCTTCACCTCTGGCACATTGACCTGAACCTTAAGTCCAACACCTACAAATCCTGACTAACTTTTTTAAAAGTTTCTTTGTTCTTTATTTCATTCAATAAAATGTATAGCATATACATATGTATGTATGTATGTATGTATATATATAAAAACAAAAACAAAACAAAACAACAACAACAAAAAAAAAACCAACAATAAGAAACACTACATTTTTGAATGAAAAGGGGCCGGAAGAAGAAAATATCTTATATTATCCGCCCCTTATTACGTAATAAAACTAACAAAAAATACATTCCATCATTCATATACATTATATCGCGTCCTGTTCTAACAATTTAAAGTCTCGCTGACAGACACCAACTTAATTTACATTATCATAACTTCTCAGTATCTTAAATTTAATACATCTTTTAAATGTGTTAATTGACCCTATTTCTTTTATTTCATTGTTAAGATTATTCCATAGGTTTACACCATTTACTGAAATACTCATTTCCTTTACTTTGGTTCTGAACCTGGGTTTTTTAAAGACTGCTTTTCCTTTCAACAAGTAACTGCTCTCTCTTTTTTCAAACATTTTCTGAATGTTTGCTGGTAAAATTTGTGTATTTGCTCTGTACATTGATTGCAGTATTTTCCAATCCACTAAATCATTAAACTTCAGTTTTTTATATTTGCTAAATAATGGGTTTGAGGGATCTCTACAATGACTGCCATTAATGATTCTTAATGCTCTTTTCTGTAGAATAAACAGAGGTTGAGTATGAGTTTTATATGTGGATCCCCAGATTTCTACACAGTAAGTTAAATATGGAACAATCAGTGAGTTATATAATGTTAACAAACCAGAACTATTTAGTAGAAACTTAACTCTGTGTAATACTGCTATGGCTTTGGCAATTTTACTTTTTATATAAGCTATATGTGACTTCCAGTTTAGGTCTTCATTTAGTATAACTCCTAAAAATTTGGTTTCTTTCACCCTTTGAATTTCCATCCCATCTATTATTAATGATGCATCAATATTTGCTTTGTGCATAAACAAAATAAAATTTGTTTTATTTATATTCAGTGTTAATCTATTTATATCGAACCAGGTTTTAACTTTTATTAATTCGTTATTTATCACTTGAATAACTTCATTAATGTCTGATCCTGAATAAAACAATGTTGTATCATCAGCAAATATAACTGTACCAAGTTGTTCTGATACATTTACCAAGTCATTTATATATAATATGAACAATTTAGGTCCCAGGACAGATCCTTGTGGTACACCATAGCTAATATCACTCATTTCTGATTTTATATTGTTTATCTGAACAAATTGATTTCTATTTTCTAGATAACTTTTAACCCATTTGTGAGCCACACCTCTTATTCCATATTGATATAGTTTTTGAAGTAACCTTGAATGGTCTATAACATCGAATGCTTTCTTTAAGTCGATAAAGACACTAATAAAGTAGTTTTTATTGTCTATTGCTGTTGATATTTTATCCGTTAATTCCATTATTGCCATTGCAGTTGAATGTTTCCTCCTGAATCCATACTGTTCGTTATTTAAGATATTATTTTTTTCAATGAATTTATCCAACCTTGACACAAAGACCTTTTCTAGTATTTTGGAAAACTGTGGAAGCAGAGACACTGGCCTGTAATTATTGAAAATGTGTTTATCACCACTCTTAAATAATGGTACCACTTTAGCAATTTTCATTGCGTCCGGGAAAACTCCTGTACCAAGTGACAGATTACATATGTAAGTGAAAGGTTCAACAACAGATTCTATTATGGTTTTAACAATCATTATGTCCAAGTCCTCATAATCTGTTGATCGTTTGCTTCCACAGTTTTTTACAATTTTCCTTATTTCATCTTTTTCTACTTTGTCAAGGGAAATACTGTTGTCATTTTCAACTATTGTTTTCAAGTTGTCCTCTATTATCGGTTTGTCATCCACCAAACTCCTCCCTACATTTACAAAATATTCATTGAATTCATTTGAGATTTCATTTACATCATAAATGTCTCTATTTTCCTTGACAAAGTAACTTGGAATTTTTGATTTTATATTCTCTCTATTAGTCACACTGTTTATTATTCCCCAAGTCGCTTTTGTATTATCTTTATTTTTATTCAGTAGTTCATCATAATATTCTTTTTTTTGTTTCCTAATTATTGTTATTAATTTATTTTTATATTTTTTATATCTATCTTCTGCTTCCTTTGTTTGCAGTTTTAAGAAGCATTTGTACAGGTAATTCTTTTTTGCACAAGCATTTTTTATTCCTTTAGTCATCCATGGTTTGTTTTCCCTTTTTCCTGTAATTTTAATTAATTTACAATAAGTGTTATATGATTTCATCAGTATTTTCATGAAGCATGTATATGCAGTATTGACATCACTAACATATACTTCTTCCCAGTTTTGTTTTTTAAGATCTTCCTTTAGTGCCTCCAGGGCTTTAACTGACTTATCTCTTTTGTAATTTATTGTGCTATTTTGCTTTATCAGCTGTTTGTGGTTAAATACTGCAAAAACAGGTAAATGGTCACTAATGTCTGTTACCAGTATCCCACTTTTCACTATGTCATCCTTTTTATTAGTGAATATATTATCGATTATTGTAGCACTCTGAGATGTAATCCTGGTTGGTTTGGTGATTAATGGGAATAATCCTAAACTGTACATGGAATCAATAAATTCACTTGATGTTGTCTTTCCAGCAGAATGCTCTAAGTTGATATTAAAGTCACCACACATAAACAAGGTTTTACTCTTACTTTGGTCAACCAACTCCATCACTTTATCAGTAAACAGCTCGACATCAGAACCTGGTGCTCTGTAAACACAACTAACNAAAACATTTTTTCCTAAATCATTATCAATTTCTACTGTTACTATTTCCATAACCTTATCCACAATCATTGTCATTGTCTTAACCAGTTTGCATTTCAACTCTGTTCTAATGAACAGAGCTACCCCACCACCTCTTTTATTTGTTCTATTTACAAAATAAAGCTCATATCCCTCTATTTGAACTTCATCCATGATGTCATCTTTTAGCCAGGTCTCTGTAATAGCTATCATACTGAATTTATTTGTAAATTTACTTAGATACTCTTTTAATATAGGCATCTTCAACAACAAACTTCGACTGTTTAGGTGGATGAGTGACAATGTATCCTTCATAGTTAATCCACCATTTAGTTGATTTTCTCCATAATAATCACAACTTATCTTTAAATCAAATAAACTTTCATCTATTTTACAGTCAATGTCATATATTTTGTCTTCTGTATCCATTTCAAATGGGTTTTTTCTTTTTAAATTCGGAATCCTGACTGATCATACTCTGTATTCTATTCTGTTTTGTATCTTTTGAGTTCATCAATGTTTCTGATTTGTACACTGTTGGTTCCTTCTTTCACTCTTATCCACACCCTGCAGTTCCAGACCCATGTAGCAACGATGTGTTTCTGTTTCTTTAGTAGTCTTGCTTCCCTGGCTATATCTGCATTATTTTTCGTTAGATGTTCATTTATGTAGACATTTGTTCCTTTCCAACCAACTTGGTTTTTCTAGCAATCAAAAGCAGCTTTTAACTCATTTAAAAAGTAAATTATTATTTCATTTATTTGATCTTTTTAAAAAATGTCTTTTTGATCTATTTTATAGAAGGTTTTAATGAATAAAATATATTTTTTATTTAAAAATTACATTATTAATTGATAATTTTACAAAATATATTTTCCTTTAAATATTCAGTTATAAATTTTATATACTTAAACCTGAGATAAAGAAGGATTTTTTTATATATTAACCTATCCTGGAAAGAGATTATGAGTGACTTTATCTGAGCCCATCTCCAAAATTTTACGGTAAAATTATGAAGCATTCATTCTGGCAAAAATCCAAAGAGTCTTGCGTCACCGCTCAGAGTTTGGCAGGAATCAATTTCTGAAATGAGAGCATTTCCTGGAAAGAGATGATGAGTAACTTTAACTGAATCTATCTTCAAAAATCTACAATGAAGTTACCGTATAAAACATTTATTGTGGATACATTTGTGAACCTAATATGTATCACAAATCAGCATTTAGTTTTCATTATTATGCTTTTCCTTTTTTCCTTATTGTTTTCTTTTGTGGCCTGAAAAAGCAAAAATTCTGCTCTTTTACCGTAGAGCACTATGTATGCGTGACAAAATCATTCAGAAAGCCCTACCGTTGGCTGGTTTGTCTGGTTATTTCCAAATGTTGGCTGACTTGACTGCAGTAACATGAGAGTTTGACTGTGGGTCATTTGACAATGACAAATTCATTTTTGCCCCACTCTAGCTTAAAATGCTGCAGGTTCACAGGGGTACAAAGTAGTTCTGTCAATCTGTGCTCGATTATTCTAGAGCTTTCAGTAGGACCTGAAACTGTGACCCAACAATACTGAATTTAAGTGGTTCTTCTTTCACATAGGAAATCACTCTGCAGCCCTCTGCCAACCAGAAACTGTGCTTAAAGGTACAAAAAGTAAAAATTTTACAGTGAAATAATCAAAAAACTAATGTGTCAATCATGTTGGAAGGAAGGTTACATGAAGCAGATTTCCTTCTCAGCTGGCTGGGGGATTTACCTTTCAAAAAGGCGGAGGAGGGATGTAGTCATTGTTTACAATATGTGAGCCCGCAGGGTTGCAAAATCTGTGCCAGAAACTGCTGCTTTAGTGACAACTGCTGCTTTAGTGACAACTGCTGCTTTAGTGTAATTTGACATTGTGCTGCAAAACACAGCAGGAGCGACCCAGAAGTCACCATGGAATCTTTTTGTTTTACTCTAATACTGGGGAAAGACGGCTAGAGGCTAATATTGAGCTAACAATGCTAACGGTGAATTAGAAACAGATTCGGCTCTAAAATATCTCAAGCTACTTTTTAAATTATCAACAACTTGATAACCCGAGAGCTATAATTTGTTCAGAAAGGTTTAGCTTACACCAGAGCCATATCACTGGCTTACACATGCTAACATGACACTAAATCAGGGTTAGTACTCCTCACCCTTGAGTTATTTGATAAATTCTCAGCATGAATTTAGCAGAATGTTAACTTGTGTTTTTTACTTTGAGTTTACTTAGTTTGGCCAGTTTAAATATTGACTAAATGATCAAATGGATTGGAACCTCAGATATTTTAAACTTCCCAAATATTACAGAAAGTGTATTTAGCAACAACTTCCTGTTGATGGTAATGCAAAACTGCCCAAATATTCTTTACTACCAGTTTGCACTAGCATTATTTATTTAAAACCTACTCACCTGATCTTTATCTTTGCCTTTGTCTGTGCCATCCAAGTCATTCATTTCCTACTTATGCTTCAGTAAAGTGTGACGGAAAGAAATGTGGTAAACTCCAAACGTCTGAACATGTCGCAGCGAACAAACAGCAGAGCTCCCAAACCAAACAGGTGAGTGCATAGTTTCAATTCACGAAGGTAGATTAAATGAGTTTAACTTAGAAAATAGGTGTGGCCTTTCAGCACAACAGGAAATGTATGCACTCAACATGGGGAACTAGAGTTTATAACTCTCAAAAATATGTCAGTGAGCTCCTTTCCAACAAAACTGCACGTTTGATCACATTTGTAATTCTCTCTCTGTGTGTGTGTGTGTGTGTGTGTATACATGAAAAAGCCAAATGAGTACTTGGTTAAGACTTATTTGTATAAATTACATGCATAGGCAAATGCATGAAACTAACTGTAAAACTAAAATTCCTGTGACAATAGACTGTTTCACTGCATGTGAACCTCATGCCACTTTTTTGCAACTGTCATGATCCTAGATTATTTTCTGCAGTGGAATGTTTTCTCTCCCTTGCAGCAGTTCTCCAGTGGGTGGGACCTTCCTTTTGTGAGCAGGCACACCTTAAACGCATAATTACCTGGCAGGGTATTTAGGATCCAGAACTCCTCTGCTCTAGTGTCCTGCTTTCCTGTTATGGTTGTGGTAAACTAGCTCCTGAATAACTACTAACCTCCAGTTCTTAGTGGTGGCCAAATGAAGATTCATGAGGTTCATTTGGCCCAAAGGTTCACAACTTGAAGCTTTATTTTGTGCTTCATTCAATAAGCTTTACATAGTGCCATCTGCTGGTGAAGTTGAACCAGACAGCCAAGTTGTTTTAATAGCAACTTTTTTTATCATTTCTAACCATGATTCTCACCCCTTGCTGTCCCTCTGAAGGTAGCTAATTGTGGTAAATGCTTGTGTTCCCATTCCCACCATGGCCTCATTCATTCAAGAAAATAATTTTAGTTGGGGGCACCTGTTACAAATGGCTTGAGTGGTGGTGGCAGGTGTGTGTGTGTGTGTGTGTGTGTGTGTGTGGGGGGGGGGGGGGGGGGGGGTCAGTTATCTAAATGTTATTTTAGGAATGCACAATCAATACATACATTTTTACCTCTCAAAATATAACTAGAAAACATGAAGCGACCGAAATTGCCTTGTGATGCTTTTGTTTATGAAAACTGACACAGCAAATGAACCAGTCATGTGACCCTACCCTAGACTGTAAACACTAACACTCATTTTCTCCATGGAGCTAGCAGGGAGTTTATTTTCCACAGTTGTTAAGAACTAATTTATTTCTTATCTAGTCTGCACTTTAAATAATGACTAGAATCCAAAAATTCATTTTTGTCTGAGAGGTACAGGATTCCTGTCCAGTCTCCTTGAAGAAGAGTTTATTTGGCAGAAATTGTTGGATTTTATCTTCAGGAGCTCTCAAAACCGAGCCAGAATGTGACCGTGATGTCACAGACTGCTTGTTAAATTCCGCCAGTAGTGGGTATTCAGATGGATTACTTTTTAAATCTGTGTTCTTTCTGCTATTTCTTTTTGTAAACTCAATTTTCTATTTTTATTCATATAGTTTAATTAGCCTTTCGCCGGCCTCGCCCCCAAAACAGCTATTTGTCCAAACACACATCATAGCAATTGTTACTATCCGACAACTTCAAACAAGATGACGACACTAAGCCTAATTTATACTACTGAGCATTCGCCTCAATAGTAGTTGTGTCTTCTTCATTGCTTATGGTCAGAACCTCCTCATTGAGCTCAACCAGCAACAGCAAAGCATGAGTGCTCCCCGCCCGCGGCTGGGTGGAGGTCGGGCTCCAAGACTATCCTAGACCCTTTATAAGACTGTTAGGGTGGCAGACTGTACTCTGTCCTGAGTTGGTCTGTCACCCTTTGCAAATGGTTGTGTGTGTCTCATTTTGTCTCTCTCTCTCATCTCCTCAGTTCCGGGTAGTTAGGTTGACTGAGAAAATCCCTAACAAAGACACACCGGGCCACTAATATATCCCTCCACTGCATATAACCCTTTTTGCCTCGATCTGAATGATATTGCGGAGGAATTGCTCCAAAAAACGTCGCTGACACGCATCTGTCTACTTCTTTCCATCGCGGCAATCTGCCGAGCTGGTCAGTGTTTGACGGACTTAGCAACAGTAACTAAGGGGGGCGGGGCTCGGCGAAAGGTCAATCTAAGTGTATGTGCTGCCTTAACAGGTGCATTTCCCCACTGTGGGATGCTTTTCTTTTCTAAACATGGTCCTCCCAGGTCATAATGAAGATAACATCATCCAAATATGCAGCTGCAACCCCTGTCACATCTGTCAATAAATAAGTCTGTGAAAAGTTGCTGGCATTCCCTGGAGACCAATCAACAACACTTTGAACAGGTACATTGTAAACAACATCCATTCTTTAGTCTCAGGTGCAGGTTAGTGGCCTGTGTGTGTGTGTCTGTAATTGTGAAAGAATGTAGCAAGTCACTGATGTGCTTTTCTCTCTCTACAGGTACATAACTGATCTACTTGTAGGAGAAAAGTTTCTTTCTTGTTCAGCGTTGTGTCAGCTGTTGTGGGACATGAAAGTCTCTGAGGATGACTCAGCATACTTGGTAAAAAATTAAGCAGACTTTCAAAGCAGACATGGAGAAATGCAGGAATAAATCTTCACTTGGCTCAGGGTTGCCACAGCACTTGATCCTAGTCTGAGGACTAAGGCGTGGCGCTTGACTGTTAATTTGCTAAAGGAGGGGCAGAGGTATACACAGCATGAACCTGCAACGTCTGAGCCATCTAAGAAAAGACCAGCCCTCATACGTGCCCCATATACTTCATCTGATAAAGAGGTCTGCATGGAGAGATAGAGGGCAGAGCCAACTATAGACAGAGGACTGTACCCAGCAATGGTGGTCATCAAAACCTGAAGGAGCATACAGGGAGATGGCCAACCTTGCCTGCAAGTACTTGGCAACCCCTGCTACACCTGTACCAAGCAAGAGGTTATTTTCACTGTCTGGACATGTTCAGACGGAGCGAGCAGCTCTGTCATCAGAAAATGTCGAAAGGCTTGTTTGTTGAACAGCTGGGTTAGTGCCACAACACAGAAACAATGAACACAATCTACGTGTTATAAGTTGTAGTTTGATTTTGTGTTCCTCTATGGTGTTATGTTTACTTTAGATGCATATTTGTGATTTGTAATTTGAGTTTCTCTATTTTGATCCCCCTCAAAGAAGTTGGCTTTTAGTTTAACCACAATTGTTGGGATTAATTTTGAAACATTTCAAAACCTTTTCGTTTTTTTTTTCCTATTTATTTTGCTATATCTTTATCTCTCTCTATCTAACTATTTACCTAAACATTGACTTTGCTGAAACATGATTTTTGAACAATCACACAGTGGTGCCCACAGGGGGAAGGTTGTTGGCCAGTGGCCACTCCACTGCCTCCTCCCCACTCACACCTTAAAGCTATAAAAGCAAATCTGCAAAACAAGCTAGCTTAAAACATTTTTTTCATATCTCTTAAAAATGTTATTCTTTTGATTTATTTGCTAATTTTACAAATTCTAGCCAAGCAACTTTTGCTTACCCCATTGGTATGGAGCTAGGATCAGGACTTTAATACATGTAACTTGTATCATGTTTTGTAAGTTGTAAAATGTTTTGTAACTGTAACTTTCGTTTTGTAACATGTGTTACAAAACAATAGTTAGGTACGTAAAACTTCCCATAAGGAAGCATTGGCTAGCCTGGCCAGCCATACCATTGCTTCCTTATGGGAAGCAATAGGTCTGGTAACTAGTGATGGTAAACTCGATTCTTTTTACTGAATCGAGTTTGAATGAGTCACTCACCAAAATAAATCGGGTTTTCGAGTCATTTGAGTCACTGAGTCAGTTGCCCAGAGTGCAAAAAAAATCTACATTTTCACTCAAACTTAATTTGCTCCTCTTTCTATGTAAATCCTACTGCTAAGATGAGTGATTGAAAAAAAAACTATCAATTTTATACACTGAAATAATTTTTTTAAAATAGTGGTGGAACTGAAATATTATGTATATTTTTTAAGTCTGCTTATTATCTTATTATCTTTATTCTTCCCCTGTAACAGCCTGAGTTTCTGCAGCTGAGAGCCAGGAGGGAGGGGTAAGTGAGCTTGTAGTACCGCAAGCTTCCACTGGGGGACTCCTATGAGCTGAAACCCGGTAATGAGTAGTGAGTGATCCGTACTGCAAGCTGCTTCAGTCATGACTCATGAGCTGAGCCAGGTTAGCGGAACTGCGAGCCTCAACTTCACTGAGTGACTCGTTTGAGCTAAAAGCTGAGAGGGAGGGGGTGAGTGATTCGTTTGTCCTTTGAGTGAGGCCCGCTACAGAGGAACTGAACATGCTACGATTTAGCATCGGACATTTTAAGCTAGCTTTCAGGAAGGGAGGGGGTGAGTGATTCAAACGTGCTGTTAGCAGAGTGATGCTACTGGGAACTAACGAGCTTCCAGGACAGAGCAGGTAAGAAAATGCTTTTGTTAGGAAACTGGCTGTTATTTTTTTCCACAATTTAAATGATAAGCTAGATATATTTCTACAAATGAAATTAGTTTGCTAACAGTAACAGGGACGAGTCAGTTGGGATTGTGACACATGATTCATGAGTCAGTAAAATGATTCTCGAGTATTGAACGATTCGTTCATGACTCTCACATCACTACTGGTAACGCGTCACTCCTATTCAAATAACCCCACCCCTTGAGAGTTCTCACCGAGCCAATCAGCGCTGAGCAGCGTACGTCACACACTGCAACGCTCAGTTTCTCATAAACAACGAAGATGGCGTCTGAAGCGGAGTTCGCTGCGGCTCTTTCATCTGTTCTAAATGACTTGGACATGTCTTTAAAACCACAACAAGAATTTGCGCTAAAAGGCTTTCTTCTAAGGAAAGATGTTTGCGCTGTGCTACCCAGAGACATAATATATACGTATGCCTCATGGACTGGCGCAGCCGTAGTGGCCGGCCACCATCTTAGATGGGTCGCCATTCGCCCCCAGTACATTAATTTCTACTGAGGAAGGTACCCAGCTAAAAAACACATTTCATCGTGGTGTCACCTTTATTTGCGCTAATGGAGCAACAAGTAAAAATAGCTGGAGTTAATTGCAGTGCAGCTCGGCATGAACAGTGAGAGGGAGATTGTTAGCAGCACTACTTTGACGCCATCTTTGACTACAGCTAAAAAACTACAGCGTCGCGCAATAATTTGTCATTTCTGCCTTTTTTCGGATTGGTTATTTTTGAGCTGGCTAGTCCCGCCCCTCATGGTGCTCGCTACCTCTGAGTATCCAGACTAGTCCTCTGTGTAGAATAAACAGAGGGAGAAAAATAACAGAATTAAAGGATGGATGGATGGAGTCGTGAAGTCTGCCTTGTCCTCCTCCCCTGCAGAAAGTGCTCATATGTGGCTCTGGTGTGCTAATTGTGCTGGCTACAGTGGTTGATGCATTATAATGATTTTTGATCAAGCTGATTATATGTAATGTGTAAAAATCAAGTGTGATTGACAAAAAAAAATATGATATATGTGAAAAGTCTAATCTAGAAGTGATTTTTCTTGATTGTAACAGTGGTAGTGTTTCAAAGGGCGTTTGGGCCCAGACGAGTCACGAGTGTGATGGACAGAGGAGAAAAGGGAACCGCAACTTGCTGAGAGCAGCACGAGTGTGGCTGCTGGCCCGCATCTACCGGGTCAAGATGTGTTGAATGTGGATGGGTTACAAGACAAGAAGAAATTGTGGGATGATCATAATAGAATTAAGTCCCAAATGTTGTGTTTAAATAAAATGAGTGAACATTGGTTGAATAAAATTATGGAATGTGGATGTAAAAGTGTTGAAACTGAATCAGGTGACCTTTTGACTGGGAGAAAAGAGGATCTAGGGAGGGCTGCGTAAATCCCCTCCTGAGGAAAAGAAGTGAAAGCTGTGTGTGTAAGTGGAAAAAACAGAGAAAAACAGCTAATGGCCAGAATGGGGTATATATAAGGTGACCTTGCAAATTGTACCATGTTTCATGTAAACTGTAACTGTGAAATTGAAAATGTAACTGTGATCTGACTGTTGTGGTGAAGCGAGAGTAGGCAGGGCCGGATTAGGATTGCAAGGGCCCCCAGGGGCCCTTGAAAATGTAACTCCAGTGTTAAGAGTTACTATATTAACTCTAACACCAGCGTTAAATTGTCAACTCCAGAAGAGTTAAAGTACCAACTTTCCAAAAAGAGTTAAATTAACTCTTTCTGGTGTGGACTCTTATAGACACTTTAAAAGTGTTGAAATCAACTCTGACAGTGTTAACTTGAGCATGCTGAATTTGCTGTGTACCCTGCGCTCTGTGCACTGCAAAAACATGGACATCGGGAGGGTTATAAGAATCTAGATTTAATTTTCTATATCTAGATTTTTACTTATAATTGACTAAATGAAAACTTACATATGATTGTGTTTGTTTCATTTATTATTCTCTGTTTTGAGTTGAAATATTTCTTAAGCTCTTATAATGCTCTATGTTTTTATTAACCTGAAACGTTTAAATTTGATTTTTTTCATCTTGGATAAACAAAGGGTTTTTTTTGTTTTTTTTCCAGAGACAATAAATGATAATTCTCTTCAATTCCTGGGGTTGATCTGAACAAATCTTTATTTTTACATTCCTTTCTAAATGTCTTTAACAGATTTATCTGCTATAAAATAAATATGTGAAAAAAAAAACAAAGGAGACTGATTTTATAAAACAAGCTTCTGTTAAGCAGATGTAATACAACATGAATCAAACTTTGAGAATTAGCTAAGTAAAACCAGCATCATAGTTCCAGACAGTCACATCAGTACTGGGAACACTGGTCTCTCCTGAGTGACTCTGAGACTGGAGACTGGGAGCCCTGGGTGGCCTCACAGGTCACAGAGCCCACCTTCCTCCACTGGTCTGCAGTGAGCCTCAGGGTGCTGCTCCAGCTGCAGAGGCCGTCCTTCATCACCATGGGGCTCCTGCTCTCCTCCCAGCTGCTGCTGCTGCCGTCCACCTTCCAGGACAGACTCCAGTCTGAGGGGAAGCCCTTGTTGGCCAGACATGTAACTGTTACCCTGGATCAACTCCCCTCTGGAGGGAGGCAGCACCGTCAGGGAGGGACGAACATCACCTATGTAGCCTCACAAAGGCAAAATAAACTAAGTTAAACTTTTAACTTACAGGCCATGTCAATACGGTCAGGACACTCTGATATTGTGTTGCAGTGACAAGATATCTATGCACTTGACCCACTATCTAAAAGTCCCTAACTTATCCTGCAGCATATCACAAGACATCATAATGCCAGGATGATGCAAGACTTCCTATATTTTTTTCTTTGAATGAAGTTTATCTTTCCTGCCTCATAAAAAGACTTTATAAGTATAAGTCATATGTATAATCATACTTGTTGAATTGACAATATGTTAAAGTCTAATGTTTTAATAATGTGTCTAATAATCATAATATTGAATGATGGGGTCACATGTATGACATGAATATGTATTCCTGTAAGGATTAGTATTTGTTGGAGTTAATGATAATCTGACAATATAGTCACATTCACAAGTAATAATATTACTTATGAACATTTAATGTTTGCATTTCACACTAGCTCCGGTGGCCTAGTGGTAGAGTGTCCGCACCGGGACTGGGAGATCAGGGTTCGATTCCCGGTCGGGTCATACCAAAGACTTTGAGAAAATGGGACCCAATGCCTCCTCGCTTGACACTCAGCACTAAGGGGTTGGATTGGGGGGTTAAACCACCAAATAGTTCCCGAGCGCGGCCACAGCTGCAGCTCACCGCTCCCCACCATGGGGATGGGTCAAATGCGGAGATGTAATTTCACCAGTGTGTGATGAATACTTGGGACTTTAAGGTTTAATAAGATTTACACCACATTAAGGATGAATCTCCTTAAGTGTTGGAGGATGTGATGTCTGAGGTCATTTGATAACACACACTCTAATTTGTACAAACCTGATTCGTCCAAATTAATAAACATGAAAGTGATAAAAACTGGTTCTTTCCCGGAACAGGGGAGTGAAGCGACTCTAAGAATTCTAGCTAAGCTACTTGGTTTGGCCAGCCGGGAAAGCCACGCTCATGCAAGGAACCGTCTCCTCTCTTTTTGATCCCGAGGTCAGCCATTTTTGCAAACAAATCCACCAGCTTCCTGCAGTGACCTGGAGACCAGCGGTTCGTATTTGGGGCCAAGCTACTTTCCCAATACCTTAGAGGTCTGAGCCACCGACAGCCCGTCCGTACCGATCTCTCTCTGACCCCTGGATCACACGGGGACCTCCACAAAAGGTATAGTAGACTTTCTGCAATCTGGTGTCAAATGGTCTTTATTAATTTGATAATTTGTTGAACCATACAGATTGATTTAACCCAGACATCATAGGATTCTAAGACACTTAAGCAGCTCAATATAGCAGTGAAGCGTTAGCATTAGCTTACCATCATCTCGTCTCTCCAGTGTTTGTTCGTCTGCCTGCAGCCTTCTCCTAGCTTGTCTTCAGAGGCTCTCTCTATGCACAAGAGTGAGCAAAATGTTGAACATTCTAGAAGTGTCCGCCATCGTTATTGTTTGGAAGCACAACAATCACGTGTAGTGTAGACTAGGGATGGGACGATACACTTAAACTAACGATACGATGCACCTCGAAATGTCATAGTCACGAAACGATATGTCACGATACGATATAAAAAAAAAAGGAAAAAATATTACTGTATAATAACAACCTGTTTATTTTTGTTTCCATTGCACACAGGGAAACACAAGGCCTAACAGGCCAAACACAAACAAGAACACTCTCTTAGTGCTGCTCTAACCCTAGGTTAAGTTATCTCAGGACTGGTTCTTCTTCAAAAAACTAACATATCAACATGTTCTGGTGTAATCAGTGATATTTGAGCAGAAACAATGTCTCCTGCCTGCAGCAGGCGCTGTGACTTTACATGACGACGTCACGATGCACTGCACCGTTCCCCGGATTCTGTTTTTTTTTTTCATTTAGTTTTACCCTGCTTAATCAGCAGATAGTGCTGTCAGCCTGCCACCATAAGCCCTTTTTATAAGACACACCATGCTGGCAAATCAGCGTAATATTACCGAATTTTGCGGCATTTGTACTGCCACGCTTGATAGTAATATTGCTGTAATATTGCTGTAATATTGCGGCTCCGCTGGTCTTATAAACGCACATTAACTTAACAGAGGGAGGTGTCATGACCACATGATGAATTAATGCCGAGCTCCGGCCGGGAACTATAAAATGAAAATGAAACTAAACACGGCCATAAGTTTCGTTTTCGAACCAGCTGAGATGATAAACTGGAGCGATGCGGAGCTCCGGGAGCGTCTCTCCGTTAGATCTGCAGCTCAGATCATCTGACTGTTCACAGTGATGGTGGAGGACACACACCTGTAGAGAAATGTGGGAAAAAAAACTCAACAAGCGCGGCTTTGATCGCTATAAAAAGCAAGTTATGTCCAAGATAAACGGAGGTCCTTGACAGCGCAGAGACCGCCCCCATACCTCCTTTATGCCACCATCGCGTAATCTTTTATAAAACGGACATGATTGCGCAACATTACCGCCACGGTCTGAGCTCTTATAAACGACCTAACGCTCCCAGATGCCTCATTGTTTTATAAAAAAGGCTTTAGACTGTATGCCTGCCATACACAAATCATGCAGCAGTGCCATCTAGTCTTTATTTCGCGACCCATTTTTTTTTTACTCGATGCATTTTTGTCACGTTTTGTATTGCGAAATTTCGCCAAACGATATTTTGTCCCATCCCTAGTGTAGACTAGATTAAACTACATTAAAGAGCAAATTGCAAGTTAGAGACTCCCATGACCCAATGTTTAGAGAAACATAATAGAAACTCGTTTTACAAATTTTTTTTACACATACATAAATTATTTAGTCTTTTAGAGTAATTTTTGTGAGAAAAATGTTTTTTCTGCCAAATCAAGTGACGTCAGAAAAGGGAGTCCTGTTAGCTTAATCCAGAGAAGAATATGGATTCTAATGCGGCTCTGACACAGAGGAAACTTTAAACATTTATAATTATACTTTCGGTGGACAAAAACCATAAAATTATGAGTCTGGTGCACGTCTCAGAGAGCAGAGACAAGCCAGAGGGAGAAACGATTGGCCAGGAGAGAAATTGAGCTGTGATGCGAGGAGCAGCAGGTGTCTTGGTGAGTTAACGATGTTAGCTTAAACTCCTGTGCTAATATCACCATATTGTACAGATTACTATCATGTAGCAGACAATTAAAATAGTATCGGTCAGTTAATAAAACATTAATACTAGACAAAATTGAACTAATGAGCGTCTGTCAGCAGTCTCATACTTAATATCAATTCACGTAGCGCAGTTTAGCACTTTAGAGAGAGAGAGAGGGAGGGAGCGCACCTGTGATCCGGTTCTGGTGCTCCTGCGCACTGATGTGAGCTGGATCCGAAAAACAGCTCGACTGGCTCGCTGGTTTCAGACGAGTATACGGTACGGATAATGCATTTTTGACGAGTACAAGCAAAAACCGAGTAAAATTCATGATTATCTGTGTTTGGGTGGAAGGAGAATCCTCATTGTCTTTATGCTCTGTGATTGGCCAGTCACACAGAGCGCCCGCCCCTCCCTACACACAAAACCATCTCTCGCTGCGCTGCTCCGCTCACACACGACAGTGACTGATAACTCTGTGCTTGTAGCTCTCACGTTGCTTCAGTAAACAATACTCCCTTCTTCAGCTCGCCTCTTTTTCAGTTTGTGTAACATTTAAAGTTACGTTTCATAGCGGTGCATGTGACAAGACAGAGCTGAAAACGGCTCGTGTCGCGTCAGTCACTGTCCTTCACTCCGGTCGTCTCTCTCTCACCCCCCCCCCCTTTCGAAATATGGCACAGGGCTATTTGGTCAGTAGAAAAACCTCTCTCACACATACACACGCACACACACACACCTTAATCAACATTGTTTTGTTTAACTTTGTGTGGGAAAAAATGCCAAGAACTTTAGAAAAAAATAGTTTGATCATAAAATAAAAAAAATTAAAATGAAAAAGTTGCGTCGTATTCTAGTAGTTCATATTTCCTACTGCAGTTGTATTCATTCATGCACTTAAATATTCATGTTCTGTGTTTATTGAAAAATATGTTCTGTAATAGTTCCTTTACTATTGTGATCAAAAACATTGAATCTCAATTCTGAGGCTGCTCTGTAAATATTTTTCAAATAAACAATACATATAGCAACTTCTGATCAATCCATATCAATTTCAGACTTAAAATAACGTACAGTGTTAAGCCACACCCACTTCCGGTTAAACCACGCCCAATTCCGGTTCAGGCCCCACCCACTCCGAGTACAGATACAGATCATTTAGATGGTTGAACAGATACAGATAGTGGTGTACTCGCTCATCCCTACTCGCTGGTATTTTTAAGAGCAGCACATGCTGTCCTGGATGTCCGCGCGTGGTGGTTCTGATCTGGATCCAACCCAGAAAGCATCTCAACTGGCCCGCTTCAACTGGCGCATCTTCTGGTGGTCGGGGTGGCGGTTCTGACATGGTTCCGACAATCTGCATTTTATTTTTTAAACCTCAACGCGGGTCTCTGGAGGCCAGCGCGGACCTCCATTAGTTGGTACCGACTCCGATTTGGGTTCCAGAAGTCCCGTCTTTTCAGCTGCACAGAACGCCCCCAGGCATGGAGATAGGGGCTTGTTTTACTTATTAGGAAACCCGTGGACTCAATATCTGCACAGGCTGGAGTTTTTACAGCCTTCACAAACAACAGTTTATCAAAATTAACATAATCCAAAACTAGTGAACACACACACTGACTCGATAACACGACCTCTCTAACCTAAAAACCCTCCACGCTTCAGACGAGCTGCAGACAGAAACTAGCTTAGAACTCCCTTAAAGGGACTATGTGGAGTTTGAAATTTTTATGCTCGTGATTGTCCCCTCAGGCCAAACGTGTAACTGCAGCTTCAATAGTAAGCTCATGCACGAGGCATGCATGCTGTACTCATGAATGAAAACAACAGCTGAGTCAGTCCTGCTGCTGATGGCTCTTCTGAATTGTCTTCCAAATCTGCCCCCACACAATCAGCAATGTCCAATACAGAATATAATATAATAGAATAGAATAGAATAGAATAGAATAGCCTTTATTGTTGTTGTACAGGGTACATTGAAATTGGAGTGCCACTCCCTTTGGTGCAAAACGTAAAAGAATACAAAAAAATAATGCAGAAATTATATAAATATAAAATCAACAATAATATGTGCAAATATACACACAGAGTAGCAGCATTAGTTGGGTTCTGTGCAGATATTGCACAAGAAAAATACATTTTATATAATCAGTGAATAGAAAGTGAGAGTGGGGATGTTACTACGGTATTAAGAAAAACCAATAATAAAACATACCTTATTGATATTTGAGGTACATAATCTGAATCATACGGGTCTAAAGCTCCTTCCTTCTCTTTCAGCTCTAATCTGGAAGTAAAAACAGCAGCAGAACATGATTATATATACTGACATATAGCCATTGGATTTCAATGAGAATAATTTGTTACTTACACACTGTTTCCAAACTATTGGCTTGTTCCTCATCTGAAGAGTTCTTTCAGCTCCATCGATTTGATGCTACAAAAACAAACAGAATACATCAATTACAAAAACATAGGTTATGAATCAAATGATAAAAGCCCTGCATGTTTCTGCATTTACCAAGACTTCTCACAAATGATAACCAGGGCTGCTGTATAATTTATTCTCCACATCCAGACACAATTATCCTATCTTCTGTCTCATGAACAGAAGCTGGGATGTTTATGCCCACAACGTTTTTCTTTTTTGTTCCAACAACACACTCCTCTGGTTATGAATTTTACTTTCTTTGTGCTTGCTCCTGATCTATATATCCTCTCCACCTCCATGTATCCACCTGTCTGTCGGCACATCTGACGCTAGGCAGATGCTGCGTGTTGTTGTCAGTCATTGAGGGAACGTGCACGGTGTCGGATAACTCGTCTTTTTTCTCTCTCTCCTCTTGCCTGGGCTGACGGGAGCTGACGGTGCTGTATGCGTGGCGCACATTCTCTCCAAATGCGCCGGGTGAGAGTCACGCACGCTAACCAGCCAGCCAAAAGGATACCCCTTTGGCTGACTGGTTAACGCGCATGACTCTCACCCGGGATTCTGAGGTTCAGATCCCGCCCGGGCCCTCGTTTGTCCACCTTGCCACAATTGGCGTTGTTGGCAGGATCCATGTAGAACTGTGAGGTTGGTCCATGGATGTGGGGTTTGTGGCACCCTGCGCGGGAGCACGGGACGTGCTTGTGGAAAGAGGGGGGAAGATGTGACAGTGTGAGTGTCTTGTCACTGTATCCCGATTGATCATGCGTCCTGGCTACTTGACCACAGGGATATCCCTTTGGCTGACTGGTTAACATGCGTGCCTCTCACCCGGGGGTCTGAGGTTCAAATCCCGCACGGGCCCTCCGGGAAATTGTTTTGCTTAGTATTTGATTTGTAATTAGGTACATTAGAGTTTTCAATTTAGAAGGATAACTTTGAGTTAAGTTTAGAAATAACTTTGAAAGCTCTTTTCTACATTTGTTTATTTCTATTTTTTTTCTAAGACTTGTGGAGTTTTCCATTCTTTTAGTTTTATAAGAGCATATTTTGTTTGACTAATCCTTTTTCATTATTTCTTAGTTTAAAATGTTGATTGTTAGATAACAGTATTTTGAGTTTATTTTTACTTGACATTTTGTCCACAGCGGGTTTATTTTAGCTATTAAACTATGAGTCATTAGAACAATTTGTTTTAGTAGATTTTACTTCTAAACCCGCTTGTTAAATATTAACAAACATAACATTAAAGAAGTATGGAAAATATTAAACAATATAATTAGACCAAATCAGGGGAAGAGTAATTATCCCTCTTATTTTGAAGAGAATAATGTCATACAGGAGAACTTTGAAAATGCTGCTGACAGTTTCAACAAATTTTTTGTAAATATTGGGCCAAACTTAGCCGAAAACATCCCTGTTTTATCGCCGTTGCATAATTCTTTTCTAAATACTATCACTACTAATCCGAAATCCATGTTTCTCTCACCTGTAGAGGAAAATGAAATATTGCAAATAGTAAAAACAAGTAAATATAAAACATCTACAGATTTTCAAGGCATCGAAATCATAACAGTGAAAAATGTGATAAATGGTATTTTGAAACCTCTGACATATGTCTTCAACTTGTCATTCCAAACTGGTACATTTCCAAAACTTATGAAAATAGCTAAAGTTGTACCAATATATAAAACTGGGAACAAACATAACTTTACGAATTACAGACCTATTTCCTTATTACCTCAATTTTCAAAAATTCTAGAAAAACTCTTTAAAAAGCGACTTGTGGACTTTTTAGATAAACATAAAATAATATCTGATAGTCAGTACGGGTTTAGGTCTAACAGTTCCACAGCTTTAGCACTAGTACATTCAGTGGAGGAAATTGCAAAATCAATCGATCAAAAGAAGTATGTCTTGGGGATTTTTGTGGATTTAAAAAAAGCTTTTGATACAGTAAATCACAGCATATTACTCTGCAAATTACAGCGTTATGGGATCAGGGGTGTTGTGTTGCACTGGCTGACAAGCTATTTACAGCAAAGATGCCAATTTGTACAGTTAGGTGAATATTCTTCCCCTTGGTTGGACATTACTTGTGGAGTTCCTCAGGGGTCAGTGTTGGGCCCTATATTGTTCTTGTTATATATTAATGATCTGAGTAAAATATCAAACACAGCCATTTTTGTTCTGTTTGCTGATGACACAAACATTTTCTGTTCTGCAGACAATATCAGTGAACTAGAAGCCACAGTCCAATCTGAACTGTGCTTGATCAAAGCGTGGTTTGATGAAAATAAGCTCTCATTAAAGATGCATTACTGAATTAGGAAAACAAAGTTAGCTTTTAACGTTTTTTTTCATGCCTCTTAACAACGTTGTAATGTTGTATAGCTATAAAAATATTGTGGAGATTAAAAAAAAAAAAAAAACGAAAAAAATTAATAAAGTGGTTCTCTCGCATTTGTCTAAAAACCTCAGCCAATCATTGATTTCGTACCGAAAGCAACGATTGGACCACAAGCTTGTCTATCTCGCCGAACCCAGCCGAACCGCAGCATGTCAGCATTTTCCCGTGTCCTCCATTAACGCGCACGGGAGCATTTTTCAGCAGAACACACAGGAAGTGACACGCTGGGCCGGAAGTCAGCTACCGCGCTCAGTTATGGCAGAGAAGGGAAAACAGCCGGCGCCTGCTACTTCTATTGTTGGAAAAACTACCAGAGTCTCAAAAAGAAAAACACCATTTGAGCTAGCAGAAAACAAAAAACGTTTGGACACAGAAAGAGGACAAACCAGGGTGAATATTGACTCAGCGTTTCCAAGATGGAGACTACTATGGGAGACACACGGCCTGAAAACAGATGCGATGGTTGCTATTTTTCTTTTCGACAGGTAATTCTTGCTTCATATTACAACATCTTAGCATCATGAAGGCATTGTTTGAATATTTTAGTTTGGTTTTAAAGATTGAACGGGATCGTAGCTTTGTTTTATCCTTGCGCACGACTTTATTTGCACATTTCTTTGTTAGCAGTAATAGCACGTTATGCTAATGCTAACAGCTATCGTTACGGACTTTATTTATGGAAAAAATAAGCGTTGACATAAGCATTGGGATCAGTTTAGTCATTTATGTAATTTCCCCACTAATATCTTCCCTTTTTTGTTAGTTACAAAATGCATCATCTTCAACTCATTCATGGTGTGAATAAACCTCCTGCCCAGCTGTTTCTGCTACGATTGTGACCTGTCCTCTGGCCAGTGGGTTGTTTGAGTGGCTGAGGAACCCACAACCTTCTCCTCCACCGTCTCCTGCTGCTCCAGCACATCTCCACATCTCCAGCACATCTCTCGCTTAAGGATGCTCAGTTTGAGATTAAAGATAGACGAGAAGCTTCTGTCTGAAGCGAACTAGCTGGAGCTTCGCCCGTTGGACACCAGTCATTACAAGGTGAACAGGGTGGTTTGTCTTTATCGTTTTTCTTGCTTTTCATTTGAATTTTTTATTTTAAGCGTCAGCTTTCATTTCTCTCCAGGTGGTTTCCCATGTGAGGTCCAGCTGTGAAAGCCTCTCAGAAGAAAATTTAGCAAAGCTCGATGTGGAGTTGTTCAACTGCCAGGCAGAGATCAAGGGGTGCTGGACTTTCGTGTGTAAATGGTAAAGTTTTATTCTGTTTAAACAGATGTTTCCTGACACAAAAACAGTGTTTATGAAGTTTTATACCATTTGATTCTCAGAGCATTAAGGAGTGCACGTCTGACAGGGATCCAGACATGTGGAACGCCTACCACATCGTAAGTAAACGAGCTCGCTCGCTTTGCTACACGACCCGTCAGCAGCTCTTTCTGAGCCAAGTAGAGCTCACAATTAACATCCTCATCTCCATGGTGACCAGCCAGGTATAGCTGAGTTCTCCTGAAGGATCTCCTTCGTGCTGTGAGGCTGCAGATCTGGGCTTATCCTCCCTGCTTGTGTTTTGTATTAAACAGGAGGAGCTGGAGCTGAAGGACCTGACTGCAGCTTCTCTGGACAAGCTGATGGAGGCCACGGGGCCCTGCAGGCCCAAGAGGGGAAACTGGAGCAGATGGAGACTTCAAATCCTGGAACGACTGGGTCATCGCTTCTGGACAGCAACTGGTGGCTCAACTCACCAACAGAAAACAGAAACTCCTATCACACACGTGGGTGAGTACGGGCTGGTTTGGGAAGCAAATTTGGTTTCACATCTGGGTCGTGTGCCTTTTACGTTCTGAGGTGACTTTTTGCGCTTACACACTAGCACCAGATCGGTACGGCCGGGCCAAAAGATTTGGTTTCACATCAGGGGAGCCCGAGAATTTCCAGCGCCAAACCGGACGTGTTTTCAGACCTCTTCCCAAGGCGGTCTGACTCGCACCGAAACCGGTCCAACACACCCACTGCTGACTCATTGGTTGGCTCAAATTCACGCCTACATTTAGGGGGAACCTCCGATTAGCAGAAAGAATCCGCCAGCGGGGGCTTCCCGCATGCGCGCTTCATAATCACTCTGAATGTGGAAGAGTTAACAAGCCTCTGACTGAAGCTGTTTTATCTGTTTCCGTCTGCTGTGATGAGCGGAGCGCAACACGCGCATGCACACACACACACACACACAGTGCTGCCACACAGCTTTTGTTTAATAAGGAAGACACTGCTCAGACTTCTCCGCACCCCTTTGACCCGCCCACATGCTCGGAGATGCGCTCAGACATCACTGATATATTCGCGCCAATTTTTCGTGCGCATTTCTGAGACCACCTCTCACGTCCACATTCCAAAGGTTGTCCTGGACGACGTGTGTAAACAACCTGGTGGGGCCGACTGAGGCCGACCAATCGGAACCGACCCGGTGCTAGTGCGTAAGCGCCATTTATTTCATCCTCGGCAATCTGACTGGGATCGAAGTGACACTGAAATGCCCGCCTGCCGCCTCCGAGAATCAGCCAGCAGGGGCTTCCCGCATGTGCGATTTATTTTCATTATGGATGCTGTCAAGTAAACATCTCTTGTCTGTAGAATGGAGCTGTAGCTGAAGCACCATGGCAGACTGCTGCTCAGGGAGAAGAGAGACCATTGTGTGTGAGACCCTCACGCTGTCCTCCGCTGCCGCAGCAGTGAACGACAGAGTGAGGGTCACATCAGTATCAGTGAGAGAACAGGGAGAAATTTATTAAAATAATTTAAATTTCAGCATTCCAGAGAAGTCTGTGGGAACCATACATGAATAAAAACCGCTTGTATGAGCCCGAACCGATGTTAGCCAACACTGAACGTACTGACCCAGATGTGGTTTAATATATCAGTTACAGGTGATTCCTCCTAAATGTTTTCACCATCGTTCAACATTCTTTACTTTTATATACTGTGAGTAGGGCTGGGCGCTATGGCCTCAAATTAATAACGCGGTTTATTAAGAATTTCCCCTAGATAACAATATACAGATGAGAAACAAAGGTTGCCCACTAGATGGTGCTGTGGCGGCATAATTGCTCCACAGACAGTCATATAATTATTTCTCTAGGTCATTGCAATTACTTTTAATTTATACTTAAACTGCAAACTGAGTAATTTTATATATCAAGACTGAAAACAACTGAACAAGAAATAAAGTAAAAACTCAAATTTCCTGCAAACAAAGTATTTCAGATAAAATCTCTTCTATTCTAGCTGGATATTACAAAGAGCTGCATCATGTGAATTTGAATGTGAATTTTATATTTGTCATCAACAGAAGTTAGATTTGAGTCATGAATGTCTTCATGCAGAATTAAAACTTTTTTAGAACATTTTCTATTTGTGATAGTAATTTATTCTTTGTTGTAGAAAAACAAAAATGCCAAATTGATGTTTTCTTTGTCTTTCAGGAGGGACATGTCCACAGCACGGAGACGCTGATCAGCTGAACTGATCCAGCCCAAAGTGGCTTCTCACTAAATTAACCTGTTGTTTTTAATAGAAGCATCTGGGTCTTTTGAGAAATGTACAAAATGTTCATTTTAGGTTTTAAATAAAAATCCTTAATGCTACATTGATTGGAATTTTGTTTATCATATGGATGTGTTTAACTTATGCGTTTTGAACAAAGAACCCAACAGTTGTGTTCTTTTTTTAATTATAATTTTACATTTGAATAACATAAATCAAACACCATGAGAAAGTAATAAAATACAGACTACTAAATTTACAAAAATATACACAGTGATCACATATGGACAAAGGCAATTTAGCAGTGGTAAATAAAATTAAATGAGTATCAGCAACAGTCTTTGGTTGTTTGTCTAATGTAGTTTGATTCTGCTACAGATGAAACATTTATTGTCCATGTGGTAGCTGTCCCAAATTCTCCAGAAACACCAACTTGGTATTATAACCCTGTGACCATGTCTCAGTGCTCCATACTGCCAGACCACAAACTGACGGTATGCTGCATGTCTGAACTCCTGATTACTCTCCCCTGTATGGATGTCCTTCCACATTTGGCAAGCTGGAGGACCCCCACTGCTGTACGCTTCCATTTGAGGGAGATTGGAGGATGCTGCTGACAGCATTTCTTTTCAATGTCTGTTGGCATTTCTCTACAGTTTGTGCAAAATACACCATGATGCACCTGATTCCTGAGCCGCCAATGGTGGAGCATGGTGATGTTACATCCATGATGAAAACAAGAGGCTTGGGTCACATGTTAAACAACGCTCCAGCAATCTGGGTTGTTTCCAAGATTAGGGATCTGCTTCATGCCTGTTAAAAGATAAAGAACATGAGTTGGTTGGTTAATTTTCTACATGCTTATGAAGAGTGGTAAAAACAACTTGAACATAATATTTTACAATCCTAATGTAGAATGTCAAGAAAATGTTGAACTATGCAAATAACTTTTAGCACTTTCATCAATTAGCTTAAAAATGACTACAAAATGCAAAAAGAGTAATAACATTCCAACCAATACAATTATATTTTGGTAGATGGATGCTTTGACTATTATTGATGTCATACCACAATCAGTGATGTTGAAGTTTTATCCAACTAACGTAATACAATAAATTATTTTTCACAAACAGTGAAATGGGTTCTGCACACCTGTACACAGGAAGAAAAAGATCTAAAATGAATATACCTTATATTCAGCAATCCTTTGCTGTAAATCCTCAACTGGATGTGCATCTTGGATTGAAAGACTTGATGTAGTTGCTCCCTCTGGACTGTTTGTTGTTCCATGGTTGTTCCAGTAACAGCAGCTCTAGGCTCCGTCCGGTACATATTCTCTATTGGACCCAGCAAGGCTCTTGTCATGGAAACTATGTGGAAAAATTAAAAAAAGAGAAACCGTTTCACTACAAAACAAGAGGCCCCATCAATATTTGAATGACAAAATCAAAGAAGTTGTTCTGTCAGACAGCTATTAGCAGGATTAGCTTATCATTTTTGCTATTACTAGCAGGCTACCATGCTATTTATTAGTCTTTGTAATGAAAATAAGCCCTAAATAAACATTTTAAAACATACTTCGCTACCATATGAATAAGTTAAAATTAAACATTTATGTTAGACGTTTATATTGTATATCTTTCACTTACCGGTGGTTCCGCCATATTGGTTCACGAAAACTGCGGCTGGTGTTCTGCTCTCTCTTGTTCACTGTGGCAATGCGCGTTCCCATATCCGGAGGGGCACGGCCTAGGGATTATAGCCGACGGGAGGGGTGAGAGTTCTGGGAAAGTGCTTGTGTAAGCTAGCTAGCTGGGCCTAACTTGTTTTCGGATTAGTTATAGCACCTTTAAATACAGCAAAAACAAAATGCATATTATTTGGTTATGGGAACTTTAATACCCAATTACAGCTAAGTATAGATGGACACAAAATCGAGCAAGTAACTGAAAATAAGTTCCTCGGTGTAATAATAGACAACAAACTAAGCTGGAAACCACACATTAAATATATATATTCTAAGGTATCAAGAAGCATCTCTATTTTGAATAAAGCAAGGCCATTCTTGGATGGTCAATCACTTTATGTCCTATACTGCTCATTAATTCATCCTTATTTGACTTACTGTGTAGAGATTTGGGGCAACACATACAAAAGTTCACTCTTATCTCTGTCAACGTTGCAAAAAAGGGCTGTGAGGATCATACATAATACAGGGTATAGAGAACATACAAACCCATTGTTTATTCATTCTCAAATATTAAAATTTAGTGATGTAATAGACCTAAAAACTGCAGTATTCATGTACAAAGTACATAATAATTTATTGCCTGATAAGTTATTAAAACTATTCATCAAAAAGGATAATCTATATAATTACAGAGACAAGCTAACCTTCCAGCATTCATATGCGAGAACAACATTGAAAACATTTTGTATTTCTGTTTGTGGTGTGAAACTGTGGAATAAATTAGGTAAAGACCTCAAGCAATGTCAAACACTGACTAAGTTTAAATCATGTTATAAAAAAAAGATGTTTGTAAATTATATGGAGGAAGAGACTGAATTGTACAAACTGTCTTTTAGATCATTGGCAGACCCAGGGGACTACCGTCCCATGTGAGCATGTCTATGTGACAGTATGTATGTAAAGTTATATACTCTAAATAAAACATTTTGATTCATTTATAGGTTATTAAATTAGGTAAGGGAGGGGAACTTTATAAGCGAGAGCTTCATCCCACTCCCCTTGAACAAGTATTAAATAGCCATTGTTACTTCCGTTCTTTTGTTTCTCTGATTAGTTTTGTTTTAGTATGTGTATATATATATATATATATATATATATATATATATATATATATATATATATATATATATATATATACTTTTTATGTTTGTGCTATTTATTTAGTTTTTTTTTGTGTTCACTTGTTCAATAAAACCATTCATTCATTCATTCATTCATTCAAACCTTACGATTACTGGACAACCCGCTCTACCTCCTAAGCTACTGCTGCCATACTATGCTCTATGCACTACCTTACTGAGTAAAACATCATTAGGTAATGTATAAATTCATGCTTTTGATAGTGCTACATTTGAAACACACCTGATGCCTCCAGGACAGCAACAGCTATTTGCCAACGTAGCGACTCAACATCCTTCCGTCCTGCTGGAAAACAAAGGTCTTGCCCCAACAAGACTTTCTCTACCAACTGAAAAAGAAAATCAAAATATATATATCTCAATATATAAATCATGCTTTAAACTACATTAGAGTTACAATTTTTAATACCTTGATCGCAAACACGCCGCAAGAGGTTGATTCTGGCTGCAGGGAATGCGGAAGCGTGTAACACTCCCACTTTGAAACGTTCTTTCCTTGATGTCTCATCAGAGCTCTGTAAAAAACAGAAATAAGGATGTAGCTTTTTAGAGGGTGTTATAGAATTTCCTGTACTGATTCTCTATTTCATTCTGTATCACACACACACACACACACAAACACACACGCGCGCACACACACACACACACACACACACACACACACACACATCATATAAACACACCCACTGCCTTATCTCACACTTTAAATAAACTGTGTTGGCAGCTGCTCAGGGCAGACTACACTCTGTCCTGAGTTGGTCTGTCACCCTTTGCAAACGGTTCTATGTGTGGTTCATTGTCTCTCTCTTATCTCCTCAGTTCCGGGTAGGGTGATGAGAAAATCCCTAACATAAATTGGTCCTTCGAGCGGAGCCTGGGGGTCTTTGCTGTCGACGCCGGATGCCATCCGCCGGACAGTGCAGCGCCCTGCTTTCACTGGAGGTCGGCGCCTGGGGTCTGACGTCGCCAGGGGGCCACCGGGTCTGCGAACACAAGCTTCTGAGCTGGGGAGATCTGGTGAGACATTCTTGTTTATGTGTGAAGGGCCTGAGCGTTCGCCCTGAGAGTAAACGCGATTGATGATAAACAGCTGTGTTGATACGCCGGAAAGATAACTGTTGAAGTGTCCTAAATTGGAATCTTTTGGCTGGTTTTTGAGCGTTTTCCCGTGAATTAAATGAAATTGGCTGGTTTTTGAGCGTTTTCCCGAGAATTAAACGAAATTGGCTGGTTTTTGAGCGTTTTCCTGTGAATTAAACGAAATTGGCTGGTTTTTGAGCGTTTTCCCGAGAATTAAACGAAATTGGCTGGTTTTTGAGCGTTTTCCCGTGAATTAAACGAAGTTGGCTGGTTTTTGAGCGTTTTCCCGTGAATTAAACGAAATTGGCTGGTTTTTGAGCGTTTTCCCGTGAATTAAACGAAATTGGCTGGTTTTTGAGCGTTTTCCCGAGAATTAAACGAAATTGGCTGGTTTTTGAGCGTTTTCCCGTGAATTAAACGAAGTTGGCTGGTTTTTGAGCATTTTCCCGTGAATTAAACGAAATTGGCTGGTTTTTGAGCGTTTTCCCGTGAATTAAACGAAACTTTCGGTTATGTGACATAACTGTGGAGTACTCAAAATTGGGTCTTTGAGAGTTTTCCCGTGAATTAAACAAAACTTCCAGTTATATGTTTGTTTGTCTGTCTATTTGTTTGTACATTGGTTGTTTGCTGTTGAATGTGTGAGAGAGTGAATGGACTTATAGCTTCCTTATGGTGAGGGGAGCTTATAACTCACCCCGAAATTCCACTATCTCCGCTCCGCTCCGCTCCGATCCGCCCCCGCTCTCCGCCGCCGCTCGCTTCCGAACTCAATTCACACTATACCCGCTCTACAACGGCTCCGCCCCGGTGCGGAGACCTGAGGTGCGCAAACAGGCATGCGCGGGAGTTTCCAGATCTCGCGATACAGTCCGAGCAATAAATGCGGAAGTTAGATCCAAACAAATCATTCTGTGATTAAAATATTTTTAACACGGTCTTCAAATGTGTAAACACGTAAAAAATGTTTTGAGACGAATGTGTATACATGTAATAGTCATTAGATAAAAATACCTGTACATATGAAACAAAAAAACGCTTTTGTTTATAGATTTATTGTGAAAAAACGGAAGTTGTGCTTGCTCACTTTCCTGTTGGGCGGTTGTGATTTCTGTAGATTGACTGCGGAGGTTCTCCGGCGTCCGGCAAAAATAGGATCGAATCTATTTTTGCCGGATGGCGGAACGGCGGGCGGCGCACTGCGCCGCACGGCCGCAGTAGTGGAACAGCTCTGATTGACTACAAAGGAACCGTTTTTGCTGCGGAGTTCGTGCCGCAGCGGAGCGGAGCGGAGATAGTGGAATTTGGGGGTCATTTTGCTCACGCACTTCTCGTACCGGTGGTCTGGGTGTTATAGAGGTTGGTTTTCACACCGTAAATTGAATCCCGCTGTGTTTTCTGCACAGTAGAAGGGCGGATTCACAAGCCTGACTCAGACTTTGTGCCGGGGGAGTCATGCTGTGATTTAAGTCACTATAGGGAACAAATCTTCACAAATGCCTTTGAGTAAAGACGGTGAATGTATGGAGGCGAAAGCGCCTCACCGTGGTGAAATTTCTAGGAAATGGATTAAACGCCATTGGTTTTTTTTTTTTGGTAATCTGAAGGTCGCAGAAATATTACAGCTGCACAGTGATCTTAAAATTGAGATTATAAGAGAAACAGCCAAAGGCTGATAGAACAAACTGAACCTAGCATATTAATTATCAGAGTTATGGCTGCAACAAGCTTTCCGTGGGGCTGATGAGAGAGAAAGAAAAACTGTGTCAGCCTCGAATTAAAGCTGATATAACGTCTCTATAGGAAAAGCTTAATTTGGCCCCAAATTGACGTTTTGTGCTATGTATATTGAAATAAAAAGGACCATGCGTGAAGTTAAGTGGCAAAATTATCCACGGAAAATTAACAAAAAAAACCTTATTTCGGCATAGTGAACAGCACAAACGCATAAGGATAATTACTTAGTTCCACAAATAGCTCCTAACTTGAAGAATAAATGAATGTATAGCTAAAGGAAAGTGAAAAATAAATAATTACAAGAGTATTCAGTACGAATAAATTAAGTTCATCTGGAGCGGAGCAAAAACAGTTGGAAAATTGAAGTGAACATTATAATATAGCAGCATAAAGGAGTTTTGGAAATTAGTTAAACTTTGGACAGTTAAATGGTTAAAGTACTATATAATATGTAATATATAATGTAATATGAAATACTGCAGGAGACCGGTAGTTCTAATCCTTAATTTGAACGACCAAGACACAGATAATTCAAAAAGTTGATCTACAGAGTCACACTGTCCGAGTTTCAAGGAATTCATTTGAAAATTAGATTGATAAAATACATATTTGGTCTATAACAGAAGGTTAATTGCAGTCTTTGATTAGAAATATCTATTTGACTAATGATAGAGGTCAATTTCTCTGAAGGACGTCAAATTGTGTCGGCTTCCATCATATTTGGGATAAAAACAATTAAAGATTATAAGCAGAGTGGTTCCATGATGGCTGGAGGTTGTCTGATGGCGCTGAGTTTTATATGTAATCTCTCATGCTGAAGTTAAAGGTCTGTTAATTTGTAAACAACTGAAGTACAATTCCTGATAAACATCCTTGCATTTGGGTTTCATTTCTAAATAAGGCCAAGTGAAGTAAAGACTAAGTTTCTATTGTGCATGGATTTAATCTAAACATCACGAGTAAATGTTTTACTGAATGGGGGAGAGATAGAGCGTCCCGTCATGGTCACCAGGACCAATCGGGTAACAATCTGAGCGCAGTGACATGCTGGAACTGCAATCAGAAAAGGACATTTAGATAGGAACTGCAGGCTACCCCCTTCACATAACTCTAAGGTCATTGATAATCCAAACAATGCAGATATTCCTTCTCAGGGTTACCATGCGTGACTCGGAGTTTAATAGTCTTTAATGGTTGTCTAAACAGGTCTGGTACACTTGAAGAAATTAATCGGAAACTTATTTCAAATAACAACCTGTGAGTTCAAACTGTGATAATAATATTAAGTGGAGATCTCCTAGACATCAATTAAAATTAGAGGATATTTCAGTGGTCAAGAGGTTGAATCCCCGGGGAATGAAGAGGTTGCAGTATACCTGTTACATTCGAAACTGCATATTGGATACTTTAAATTATCGGCTCTGAACATTGAAATTCCTATTGGTTGGAGAATCTGTGAAAAGACTGAATGTGTAGTTAAGAATTCACCTGGTTAACGTCCACACACAGAGAGAGCTATGTGTGTGTTTCTCTCCGTCAGAGAGACAGAGAGAAACCAAGCAGCAGGAGGGTTTCTCACAGGGACGAACTTAGAGCCTTGGGAGTCAAGGGGGGCACTTTGTTTATTAGTAGATAAAAATAAAAAAATAAGTGGCAAAAGTGATGAATAATGAACTGATTAAAATTAAAAAACTGGTTTGATTTAAATAGATTGACACTGAATCTTAATATAACACATTTCATACTGTTCAAGATAAACACAACAGTGATGTGTCATTGGAAATAGATGGGACTGAAATCACAAGGGTAAAAGACACAAGAGTTCTTGGAGTGTTTATTGACGAAGACTTGACCTGGAAATCACATATTAGTTACATAAAAATTGCCAAATCCTTAGGAGCATTACGTAAAGTCAAGTTCTTACTGACTAATTCTGGTTTGTTGGCATTGTACAATTCACTGATTGTTCCCTACTTGACTTATTGTGTAGAAATCTGGGGAGCAACATACAAAAGCTATACACAACCCTTATTTATTTTACAGTAAAGAGCTCTGAGAATCATCAACTATAGTGGCTGTAGAGATCCATCAAACCCGTTGTTCATCAAATATAAATGACTGAAATTTCATGATTTACAACTGGAAGATCTTACAGCTATGTATAAAGCCAACTTAAGTACTCTGCCAACAAACGTTCAGAGGATATTTGTAAAGAGAACTAGTGATTATATGCTGAAAGAAACTGATATGTTACAAAACCTAGAATTAGAACTAAAATTAAGGAATGGAGTATGTCTGTAAATGGTGTTAAATTATGGAATAACCTTAAAAGGGAAATTAAAAAATCACTGTCATGTATGGTAAATGGTAAATGGCCTGTATTTGTATAGCGCCTTCTTAGGGTTCTACAACCCCCCAAGGCGCTTCACAACACAATCAGTCATCCACCCATTCACACACACATTCATACGCTGGTGGGGATGAGCTACGATGTAGCTACAGCTGCCCTGGGGCGCACTGACAGAGGCGAGGCTGCCGAGCACTGGCGCCACCAGTCCCTCCGACCACCACCAGCAGGCAAGGCGGGTTAAGTGTCTTGCCCAAGGACACACAGCAGCATTCTCTGGCCGGAGCCGGGATCGAACCTGCAACCTTCCGATTACTGGACAACCCGCTCTACCTCCTGAGCTACTGCTGCCCGATGTAACTGTCATGTAATATATTCAGCAAATGTACAAAATTGAGTGTTCCAAGTACTTATGAAAATGTTACATTAAGCCAATGGTCATGATCGCTCTGGAAATAAGAATAGGACATACTTAAAAATTAATCTGTATATGTGTCTGACAAATGGAAACTGTGTAGATCTTTTTTTTTTCTGGAAAAGGGGGCAGAAATTATAAGATGTTTTCTTCATTCTGCTCCTTTTCATTCAAAGTTGAGTTTTTATTAAGTATATCTTATGGGGTAGATGTTTTATTTGTTTTATTTTGAATGACATTAAGTCGATTAAAGGGAAAAAATTCATAGCTGAAGCTACCAAAGGGATACTGATTTTAATTTCACATGACAATCAGTATGATATATGCCGGGAAAGCTAAATGAAACTGAGACTTCCTCCAACAATAAGGGAAGCTTGTGTGACAGAATTCACACAGTCTTCCAGAGTAAAGGAAGGAAAAATTACAGTTGTTTAGCTGGGGAATATAGAAACAATGGATACTGTAAATTTATAATCTTTATCGCATCCGTCCGAATAAATCACACAAATCTTCCACGAGGTCTTCAAACAATCCCAAAACATCCAACCACAGCCAGAAGACCTTGAACGTGTCCAGTTAACCACACCACGTCATAAAACCACAATTGTCAGAGTCCACTGGTTGACTTATTTGTCTCTGCGAATTTGTATTTATCCTATGTAGACAGTTTAGGCTGCTCCAAGGTTGAGCAGCTGTTTTCTTCAGGCCTGTTTATTATTTTTGCCTCAATGTCTTTGTGCAGAGCAGTTAAAGGTGCTATAACGAATATGCAAACAAGTTAGGCCCAGCTAGCTAGCTTACACAAGCACTTTCCCAGAACTCTCACCCCTCCCGTCGGCTATAATCCCTAGGCCGCGCCCCTCCGGATATGGGAACGCGCATTGCCACAGTGAACAAGAGAGAGCAGAACACCAGCCGCAGTTTTCGTGAATCAATATGGCGGAATCACCGGTAAGTGAAAGATAAACAATATAAACGTCTAACAGAAATGTTTCATTTTATCTTATTCATATGGTAGCGAAGTATGTTTTAACATGTTTATTTAGGGCTTATTTTCATTACAAAGACTAATAAATAGCATGGTAGCCTGCTAGCAATAGCAAAAATGATAAGCTAATCCTGCTAATAGCTGTCTGACAGAACAACTTATTTGAGTTTGTCATTCAAATATTGTTGGGGCCTCTTATTTTGTAGTGAAACGGTTTCTCTTTTTTTAATTTTTCCACATAGTTTCCATGACAAGAGCCTTGCTGGGTCCGATAGAGAATATGCACCGGACGGAGCCTAGAGCTGGTGTTACTGGAACAACCATGGCTAATCTCAGCACAAACAGTCCAGAGGGAGCAACTACATCAAGTCTTTCAATCCAAGATGCACATCCAGTTGAGGATTTACAGCAAAGGATTGCTGGATAAGGTATATTAATTTTAGATCTTTTTCTTCCTGTGTACAGGTGTGCAGAACCCATTTCACTGTTTGTGAAAAATAATTTATTGTATTACGTAGGTTGGATAAAACTTCAACATCACTGAATGTGGTCTCACATCAATAATAGTCAAAGCATCCATCTACCAAAACATAATTGTATTGGTATTACTCTTTGCATTTTGTAGTCATTTTTAAGCTAATTGATAGAATTGCTAAAAGTTATTTGCTTAGTTCAACATTTTTCTTGACATTCTACATTAGGATAGTAAAATATTATGTTCAAGTTGTTTTTACCACTTTTCATAAGCATGTAGAAAATTAACCAACCAACTCATGTTCTTTATCTTTCAACAGGCATGAATCAGATCCCTAATCCTGGAAAAACCCCACAGATTGCTGGAGCATTGTTTAACACGTGACCCAAGCCTCTTGTTTTCATCATGGATGTAACATCACCATGCTCCACCATTGGCGGCTCAGGAATCAGATGCATCATGGTGGAGTTGAGACATGCAGCATACCGTCAGTTTGTGGTCTGGCAATATGGAGCACTGAGACATGGTCACAGGGTTATAATACCAAGTTGGTGTTTCTGGAGGATTTGGGACAGCTACCACATGGACAATAAATGTTTCATCTGTAGCAGAATCAAACTACATTAGACAAACAACCAAAGACTGTTGCTGATACTCATTTGTCCATATGTGATCACTGTGTATATTTTTGTAAACGTAGTAGTCTGTATTTTATTACTTTCTCATGTTGTTTGATTTATGTTATTCAAATGTAAAATTATAATTAAAAAAAGAACACAACTGTTGGGTTCTTTGTTCAAAACGCATAAGTTAAACACATCCATACGATAAACAAAATTCCAATCAATGTAGCATTAAGGATTTTTATTTAAAACCTAAAATGAACATTTTGTACATTTCTCAAAAGACCCATATGCTTCTATTAAAAACAGGTTAATTTAGTGAGAAGCCACTTTGGGCTGGATCACTTCAGCTGATCAGCATCTCCGTGCTGTGGACGTGTCCCTCCTGAAAGACAAAGAAAACATCAATTTGGCATTTTTGTTTTTCTACAACAAAGAATAAATTACTATCACAAATAGAAAATGTTCTGATAAAGTTTTAATTCTGCATGAAGACATTCATGACTCAAATCTAACTTCTGCTGATGACAAATATAAAAACCAAATTCACATGATGCAGCTCTTTGTAATATCCAGCTAGAATAGAAGAGATTGTATCTGAAATACTTTGTTTGCAGGAAATTTGAGTTTTTACTTTATTTCTTGTTCAGTTGTTTTCAGTCTTGATAAATAAAAGTACTCTGTACTCAGTTTGCAGTTTTTTTAACTATAAATTGAAAGTAATTGCAATGACCTAGAGAAATAATTATATTACTGTCTGTGGAGTAATTATGCTGCCACAGCACCATCTAGTGGGCAACTTTTGTTTCTCATCTGTTTATTGTTATCTCGAGGTTCTACAGACAAGAGATGTTTACTCGACAGCCCCTTCTGGCTGATTCTCGGAGGCGGCAGGCGGGCATTTCAGTGTCACCTTGATCCCAGTCAGACTGCCGAGGATGAAATAAATGGCGCTTACACACTAGCACCGGGTCGGCTCCGATCGGTCGGCCTCAGTCGGCCCCGCCTGGTTGTTTACACACGTCGCCCAGGACAACCTTTGGAATGCGGACGTGATAGGCGGTCTCAGAAATGCGCACGAAAAATTGGCGCGAATATATCAGTGATGTCGTAGCGCATCTCCGAGCATGTGGGCGGGTCAAAGGAGTGCAGAGAAGCCTGCGCAGTGTCTTCCTTATTAAACCAAGGCTGTGTGGCAGCACTGTGTGGCAGCACTGTGTGTGCGCTGCGCTCCTCACAGCAGACGGGAACAGAGAAATGGCTGGGTGGGTCAAAGGAGCGCGTAGAAGTCTGCGGTCTCTTCCTTATGAAACAAAGGCTGTGTGGCAACACTGTGTCAGTGTGTGTGTGTGCACGCTGCGCTCCACTCATCTCAGCAGACGGAAACAAATAAAACAGCTTCAGTCAGAGGCTTGTTAACTGTTCCGCATTCAGAGTGATTATGAAGCGCGCATGCGGGAAGCCCCCGCTGGCGGATTCTAGCCGCTAATCGGAGGTTCCCCCTAAAGGTAGGCGTGAATTTGAGCCAACCAATGAGTCGGCAGTGGGTGTGTTGGCCCGGTTTCTGCGCAAGTCAGACCGCCTTGGGAAGAGGGCTGAAAACGCGTCCGGTTTGGCGCTGGAAATTCTCGGGCTCCCCTGATGTGAAACCAAATCTTTCGGCCCGGCCGTACCGATCTGGTGCTAGTGTGTAAGAGCCAAATGTCACCTCAGAATGGAAAAGGCACACACGACCCAGATGTGAAACCAAATTTGCTTCCCGAACCAGTCCGTACTGACCCACTTGTGTGATAGGAGTTTCTGTTGGTGAGTTGAGCCACCAGTTGCTGTCCAGAAGCGATGACCCAGTCGTTCCAGGATTCGAGGTCTCCATCTGCTCCAGTTTCCCCTCTTGGGCCTGCAGGACCCCGTGGCCTCCATCAGCTTGTCCAGAGAAGCTGCAGTCAGGTCCTTCAGCTCCAGCTGTCCCTTCTGTTTAATACAAAACACAAGCAGGGAGGATAAGCCCAGATCTGCAGCCTCACAGCACGAAGGAGATCCTTCAGGAGAACTCAGCTCTACCTGGCTGGTCACCGTGGAGATGAGGATGTTAATGTGAGCTCTACTCAGCTCAAAAAGAGCTGCTGACGGGTCGTGTAGCAAAGCGAGCGAGCTCGTTTACTTACGATGTGGTAGGTGTTCCACGTGTCTGGATCCCTGTCAGACGTGCACTCCTTAATGCTCTGAGAATCAAATGGTATAAAATTTCATAAACACTGTTTTTGTGTCAGGAAACATCTGTTTAAACAGAATAAAACTTTACCATTTAAACAATGAAAGTCCAGCACCCCTTGATCTCTGCCTGGCAGTTGAGCAACTCCACACCGAGCTTTGCTAAATTTTCTTCTGAGAGGCTCTCACAGCCGGACTTCACCTGGAAAACCACCTGAAGAGAAATGAAAGCTGAGGCTTAAAATAAAAAATTCAAATGAAAAGCAAGAAAAACGATAAAGACAAACAGCCCCGTTCACCTTGTAATGACTGATGTCCAACGGGCAAAGCTCCAGCTCGTTCGCTTCAGACAGAAGCTTCTTGTCTGCCATCATCATCTCAAACTAAGCATCGTTAAGCGAGAGATGTGCTGGAGACGTGGAGATGTGCTGGAGACGTGGAGATGTGCTGGAGCAGCAGGAGAAGGTGGAGGAGAAGGGTTGTGGGTTCTTCAGTCACTCAAACAACCCACTGGCCAGAGGATAGGTCATGAAGACGGTGAGCAGGAGGTGTGGAAGCCCATGACTGGATCAGTACAAAAGAGAGAGGAGTAAATACTGACATTTCACTGGCTATAGAAGGCATTACTGTTGATAGAGTGAGGAAAAGTAAGTTTTTGGGGTTCATTATTGATGAAAATATTTCCTGGAAGCCACATATTAATGGTATAAACATAAAAATAGAAAAGGCATTTGCTGTACTACACAGAGTAAAGTAGTATTTGAATAATAATGCATTATGTCTATTATACAATACTCTGATTGTTCCATATATGTCTTATTGCATTGAAATCTGGAGAAGTACATATAAAACATACACTGATCCAGTTTTGATTTTACAAAAAAAGAGCAATGAGAGTCATTAGTCAAAGTAGTTCCAGAGCTCCAACCAGGCCATTATTTGCTGAGTTACAAAAATTCAAATTTAGATGATTATAAAACCAACATTCATGACCAAAGTGTTGGAGCAATGTGTTTGTGTGTGGAGTCGGTTTATGGAACAATCTGGAGTCAGAGATGAAAGAAGCTAAATCAATTACAATGTTTAATAAGACTTAAAACAATACGATAAAATATAAGCATTAATCTTGTTTGGTTTTTTTATTTGTCATTTGTTTCTTCCTGTTTTAAACTGCCATGAATAGATGATGTTACAAGAACAGTAAATAAAATATCTGTTAGTAAATCATTAGCGTGATGGTCCGCAGCTGTCTTTCAGTTACATTTATTAGTTAAACACATTTTATTTATTACAGATGTAACTACTGGTGTGAGTGGGGCAGATTATGTATAAGATTTTCTTTGAATCTGCTCCTTTTCATTCAGGTATTTATAAGTTGTATTTATTTTGTTACTATTTGTTTTACAAAAATAATGAAATAAATGGTATAAAATAAAAATATATTATCAAAAATAAATAACTTACTATTTCTTATCACAAATAAGATTTGCAGTCACTGTTTTACTTAAATTACAGTTTGATCAGGAGAATTGGAGAAAGCTGCAGACATTTATGTTCTCACATGCAGCAACTTGATGCAAATTATGACTCTGGTGGACATAAGAGCATACATATTCTACAACACATGTTAGAAGTACATCTACACACCTACCGGTCACAATCGTAGCAGAAACAGCTGGGCAGTAGGTTTGTTCACACCATGAATGAGTTGCAGATAATGCATTTTGTAACTAACAACAAAAAAGGGAAGATATTAGCGGGGAAATTACATAAATGACTAAGCTGATCCCAATGCGTATGTCACCGCTTATTTTTTTCCATAAATAAAGTCCGTAACGATAGCTGTTTACGTAGCATTAGCATAACGTGCTATTACTGCTAACAAAGAAATGTGCAAATAAAGTCATGCACAAGGATAAAACAAAGCTATGATCCCGTTCAATCTTTAAAACCAAAATAAAATAATCAAACAATGCCTTTATGATGCTAGGATGTTGTAATATGAAGCAAGAATTACCTGTCCAAAAGAAAGATAGCAACCATCTGATCTGTTTTCAGGCCGTGTGTCTCCCGTAGTTGTCGCCATCTTGGAAACGCTGAGTCAATATTCACCCCGGTTTGTCCTCTTTCTGTGTCCAAACGTTTTTTGTTTTCTGCTAGCTCAAATGGCGTTTTTCTTTTTGAGACTCTGGTAGTTTTTCCAACAATAGAAGTAGTAGGAGCCGGCTGTTTTCCCTTCTCTGCCATAACTGAGCGCGGTAGCTGACTTCCGGCCCAGCGTGTCACTTCCGGTGTGTTCTGCTGAAAAATGCTCCCGTGCGCGTTAATGGAGGACACGGGGAAGTGCGGAAATGCTGAGGTTCGGCGAGATAGACAAGTTAGTGGTCCAATCGTTGGTTTCGGTACGAAAGCAATGATTGGCTGAGGTTTTTAGACAAATGCGAGAGAACCACTTTATTAATTTTTTTCGTTTTTTTTTTAATCTCCACAATATTTTTATAGCTATACTACATTAGAACGTTGTTAAGAGGCATGAAAAAAAACGTTAAAAGCTAACTTTGTTTTCCTAATTCAGTAATGCATCTTTAAAAGAATTGCTGGTGCCAAGGTCATCGTCCAGACTTAATGCAGCTACTCCTCTACCGTGGTATCAAAAACAGTTGATAAACACATCTTTCCACACTGTAGTTATTCTTCTTTGCATGTGGTTTGTTTAATATAATTTAGAACCTAGATTGCGACGGCCTCTGCTCAGGAAAACGCACATGGACGTTCACGCTCCCAGTCCAATACACCAGCAGCGTTTTACACACGCACACAAAACCCACTCAGATCAGAACCAGAACCTTCTCAGCCACACCCCCAGCACACACACACATGCAGGACTCCTCACTCTGGTCCACGCCCACTCTGCAGCAGCAGCAGCACACACACTCTGTTCTCCAGCTCACACATGAATAGCACTGGGATCAGAGAAATTAATGCATGCACACCGCAATTCACACCAAGCATCCACGTAGCCACACACACCTCGGATATACCGTCACTCACACCTCAACACATAACATCCACACTGTTAACTTTTCTTCTTTTGCTGAAGACTATTGTTGGAAATGTTTGATTTGTATGAGAAACAATGCTCAAGGCCATTTACGGCCGAAAAGGGGGGGGATTTTTCCTACGCCAGAATACCCGTTTCACACCACACACATGGATTTCTTGTCACAGAGGCATGGAGTTAAACGTTCCCTTGTGGTGATAAATACATTATCTCAATGGCCAGAATTTAACCCTACAAAGAAATGTGACACTTTGGCAGTGGCAAAGGTGTTATGTAACCATTTTTTCCCTACTTATGGAATTCCTTCTGTTATTAGGTCGGACATTGGAACACATTTTGTGTATGAGGTGATGACTAGATGCTCTGAAACAGACTGGATGATTAGAGTGTTTTCTCAAGTAAAAATATACAATGATCTCGCAGAGCCTTCTTGTGCTTTCTTGCCCACACAGGTCGTGAAACCAGGAAATTGGGTCCTGATCAAAGTGCTTAAACGAGACAACTGGAGTTCTCCACGTTGGGACGGTCCATTTCAAGTCTTGCTTGTTACCCCCTATGCCTTGAAAGTTGCTGAGAGGCCATCTTGGGTCCACCTTTCTCATTGTGAACTCATCGAAGTCACCTAACCGCCTCTAGGGCGGCAACGAAGTCCAGGCTTCAAAGGGGCTCCTGTACAACAGGTCGGAGCGTCTCAAACCTGGTGAAGTAAAATGGTCGTCTGCTACAGGCATACAGGATGCCTCACCGTGGTGATGACGATGGCTTACATGTTGGGGACCTGCCTCTCAGCACCTGACAGACGGTTTGGTACAGCAACAGCTGCCTGGGGCACCGGAGATGGAACCGAGCTTGGACCGCAACAATGGTGGGACGGGGCTCCACCCTGCCCACCGACCATAGAGATGGACCGTTACCTGCACTCGCATACCTGTCTGGACGTCACAGTGAGACAAGGAGGAAGAGGAATTCCAGATTGGGATGGAGGATCCGGACCCACACACCCACACTGCACCCTGGTTTCACGGTTCCTGGGATGGGGGGACTTCGTCTGGACACACCATTGCTGGGAGGGAACTCCTGGTTTGCATCGGTCACTGCCATCGTCCGAGCAGCACAAGTCAACGCATCATACTACGTCTGCTCGCTGATACCACACTCCGTCAAAGAGGCATCACTTCTATGGCCTGAAGCGTTAAGTTCAGTTGATGTTTTTGTATTCTATACGGCTTAGCTCATCCACGACACTCCACTGACCCAAATGATCTTTGGTTGCGCACAGACACTTCTGCCCTGACACAGTGTTCATCATGGTATGACATTTTGATAAGAATCAATGGTACTGACCCCACAGGTTCACTCACCCCACATAGATAAACCGCACATTCAGCTAGAACACTTGACTGCACTCACTTCCCAAGGTTTTTCAGTTTTTCCACCTTTCATGGTAGCAGCCAGGAACGTGTTAATGCAACACCAACTTGCGCTTGACCTTCTGTTGGCCTCCGAAGGGGCCCTTTGCCATGTTGTAGGTCATGCTCTTGGGTTCAGTTGTTGCGCTTTTTTACCTGACACAGCCGGCAACATCACCGCCACCCTTACACACATGAACAACCTCTTATCTCAAATGAAAGCTGATGAGCTCAGTGTTCCAAGAGGATTCGCCTTCTGGGAATGGATGAATTCCAGTTCCTGGTACAATTTATTACAATATTTAGTACATTTTATTGCTACGCAATTTGATTCCTGTCATTATTTTTCTTGTTTTTCTTGCTGTGTTTTCATGCTGCATTGTACTATGTATCGAGATTTGTGTCACCTATATGATTAATGTTTCACTTGTTCACTATTTTGCTGTTTTGGCTCACGCACCTGCCGCTCCTAATGATTTTGAAATATCTGATTTTGACCGGTATTCTGACTGTAATCGCTGATTTTTACTCTACGTTTTACTGGAATGATGCTTGGGATGAAGTTCTTAGTATTGTGGTATTGATCTCTGACTGCTGCTCAGCTGCAGCTTCATGTGCTGTCATTTACCATCATGTGATTGCTTCCACTGATTTTGCATTCGGTACCGAGGTTTATTATTTTGATTCTACTGTTGACGCTTATTTTCCATAACTTGCTTAGCGCAGAAATCTCATGCATGTTATGTATGAATACCATACAACAGGAGGGATTATGTTATAGAATTTCCTGTACTGATTCTCTATTTCATTCTGTATCACACACACACACACACACACACACACACATCATATAAACACCCACTGCCTTATCTCACACTTGGCAGCTGCTCAGGGCAGACTACACTCTGTGCTGAGTTGGTCTGTCACCCTTTGCAAACGGTTCTATGTGTGGTTCATTGTCTCTCTCTTATCTCCTCAGTTCCGGGTAGGGTGATTGAGAAAATCCCTAACAGAGGGGATGAATTGTTTGAGGCCAGGTCAATGCTGTGCTGAGGCCTATTAGTAAATAAAATGCTCTGCTGAAGTTTTATGGTGATTAAGTTTAACCTTCTAATAAAGTCACAAATTTTATTTTCAGAATGTACAGAAGGGGGAACGTCTGAAAAATATATCTGAGTGCAAAAGGTGGGAGTTAGTGGTGTCCTTGTGATGTATTTTAGGAAATTTAGTCCAAATCCTAGACTCACAAGCCACTCTATATATGTGAATATAAATGACAAGCATATCAATTTAATTTTGATTGTGAAAATGACAGTCTATCATAATCGAGATCTGTGGTTTAAAATTCTTCTTGCTCAAAGCCACTGCATGTGATAGTTTTCACTATAACCGTAAGTGTAATCCCATCTAAAGGCATGTCTTATGTAAAACATTAAAGAAAAAGACTTTGTATTTTTTAAGGTTGGGCAAATGCATAAATATTGTTCTAAACATGTCACCTATTATATGATGCCAAAGACCTAAAATGTTATACAGAAAATTTTAAACCATAAAAATAACAAAGACACATACCTTGATATGGCTTTACATTTACTGATCTTCTGAGAACCTTCGCTCAAGGAGTCGAGAAGAAAAGATTTGTATTTTGATTTGGATATATCATCTGGAAAACAAACACACACACAACGTTAGGAGGTAGAAAATAAATGATCAGAATTAGGTTATCACAGGATCCAAAGAAAGTCAGAATTTTTAGAAATAGCTGAATAAGGAGAGAGTAGTGATGAAGAATCCACTGAAGGTCACACCAAAGCCAGCCAGAACAGATGAGCTTTTAGCTGCTTATTGAAGGACACCACTGAGTCCACTGATCTCTGTCAGGTTTGGTGCCACAGCTGTCTGCCTTTTCTATTTTCTCTTCTCAGCTTTTTGTTTCCCCAGGTTACCACTGGAGGGTGCTGTGGTTACACACACTCACTCTCCTCAGTAGTAGTAGGGGTGTTTCTCAATGTCAAGGAACCTTGCCTTGCAGACGCCTTGCTTACGACACTGTCCTTCCTTTGTCAAAAAAAATGTTTAAATGATACAGACTTCAGGAATTGGCAGGTGATCTGTCCACACAGCTGCGGTTCATCAACAATCACTCATCAGAGGATAAAAAAAGGAAGCAACCAGCCATCGGATGCCAGATTGTTAAACCATGTGGTAAACCCTGAGTGCTGGCATTTCCTTGTGACCTCCTAGTATATTCTAGAGTTTAATCATTCTTGTTGTTCCCTTGGGTTCTCCATGTCTTCTAGTGTTCAGCTGAGCTCCTTGCTTCTGAAATACACTCCTGGACTAACTCCTCCTTGCTGACTGCCTCCTTTCATCCCTTGGCTCATAGTCGCTGTTCAGCTCCACCACTGGTGGCTCAATGTATTTCATCATTATCTCCCACAGTCACCGCCTCTTGTGCGTCACCTGACCGTCTCTCCAGTGGATACGGCAAGAACTCCTCTACTACATTGTCATTGGATTCCTATGTACTGAAGTCATTTATTCTCTAGTTCGACAGTGTCTCAAATCAACCCCTGGCCTGACACCATTTCTTCCCCAGAAAGGTCTGTCAACAAGAACCTTAAGTAATCACCTGTTTAATCCTACAACTCATATTGGCTCAAGCTCATCTCTCCTCTCCTTGGCAGTCCCCAGTCCTGGTTCCTCTTCTGCTCCTGGAGATTCCAGTTCATTTCTTAATTAACTGTTTAAACTGCCTTACGCCTCCTGGGAGTTCTATTGCATGTGGGTCAAACACATACCTAAAACCATGACCATCTCAGGCTCAGGGGGAGAGAGTTCCAGAGTCTGGGGGCCACAGCAGCAAATGATCTGTCACCTTTGGTCTTTAGCCAATGTAAGATGGCTGCTGAGGTGTAGCTGTGTGTACTTCTCCTCCTGCTAATTTATATGGTGAAGTAATAACTACTAACCATGAAGCGTGCAAATTTGTTCTGCCACACAGCAGACATTGCAAAGGTGTCAATATGGAGAACCTTCTCCTCAGATGTCTCATTTACCTCACGCTCAAGATTTTTTAGGTAGGCATTTATGACCTGAAGACATGTACAAGAGGCAGTTATTATCAACATATTATTGGTTCAGAATTTTTACATGTAGTTCAAAAAGATATTCTTACTACCTCGCTCTCAAGGTCTCTTCCAGGTGCAGTCCGTGCAACATCAAAGTAGAACACTTTGTAGGGTCCAAATTTGGACAACAGGATACTCGCTGTCACCCCATCCCAAGCTTGACGAACATCTAAAGCAAAAAGAGGAAAAATAAATATATTTACAAGTCTTACAATACTACGAAATTTCTATGTAGACAAAATAATGGCCCCAAACATGTTGTACTTTTGTACAGCCCACTGCTTCGGTGGATGGTGCAAGGAAGGGTAAGGTGGTGTTTCAACCAACAATGACTTGTCAGGGGTGTATTGTTGCTTGATTTGGTGTGCTGCTGCATTTTGTGGTGGAGTAAGTGTATTTTTGGTGTATGCAATGTTTGAATCTGTGTCTTGAGGTGGAGTCCATGTTATTTTGGTGTGTGAGATGTCTGAAGTCTGTTTTGGAGGTGGAGTGGATGTCTGTTGGGTGTGTGAGATGTCTGCAGATGTCTGTTCTGCTTTATAGATACAGAGATGATCTACATTGACTATTTTGAGAATGCCTTTTTGTGATTGAAGGTCAGCACTTTTTTTTATCCAGCCCAACAATTGTAAATGGGCCTTTCCAGTTGGGCTCTAGCTTGCCATCCTTACATTGAGCCTCATGACCTGGTCTCCAACTTTGAATGTGTGTCCTTTTTGTGTTTTCTTTATTTTGTTTCTTTTTTATGTTGTCGTTTACTAATTTCTTCAATGTGTCATGTTTTTTTATGTACTCGGACACCAGCTCCTCTCCCATTTGGTTCTCCACATTGCTGTCAATCTGGCGTAAAAGAAATAATAAACAAAGGTTACTCAAACTACAAACAGCTTTATAAAACATTGACAGAACAAAACAATGACAGATAATAAAAAACTGATACCTGCAAGATTTCACAGCCCCTAATGAAATGGTTGCCCATAATAAAGACATAAAGACAATTAGCCTCTCGCCGAGCCCCGCCCCCCTTAGTTACTGTTGCCAACTCCGACAATAAGTGGATCAAATACTGCAGCTCCGCAGATTTCCGCAATGGAAAGAAGTAGACAGATGCGTGTCAGCGACATTTTTTGGAGCAATTCCTCCTCAATATCATCCAGATCAAGGCAAAAAGGGTTATAGTATGCAGTAGAGGGATATATTAGTGTTGGCTCCGCTGAACGAAGCGTAGCAGGGAACAAGGAGTTGGAAGTTTGGGAGAAGGTCCGGCGTCCGGGGATCCGAGGAGCGGTGGCGGCGATGCGATACCCCTGTGAGCTGTCAGATGTCTGTCAGATGTCACCTGTCAGATGATCTGAGCTGCAGGCAGCTCTAAAGCTCCAGGTGCTCTGCATCGCTCATCTCAGCTGGTTCTGTTAACAAAAAGAAACTTAAGCCCGTGTTTACTTTCATTTTCAATATAGTTGCCGGCCGGAGCTCGGCATTAATTCATCACGTGATCATGACACCACCCGCTGTTGCACCAAGGCTTAATGTGCGTTTATAAGACACACGGTTGAGGTAATATTACGCTGATTTGCCGGCACGGTGTGTCTTATCTAAAAGGGTCTTGGATAGTCTGGGAGGCGGACCTCCGCCCAGCCGCAGGCAGGGGGAGCACTCATGCTTGGCTGTTGCTGGTTGAGCTTGATGAGGAGGTTCTGAAGGGGAATGAAGGAGACACGACTACTATCGAGGCTAATGCTTAGTAGTATAAATTAGGCTTAGCTTCATCATTTTGTTTGGAGTTGTCGGATAGTAATGGTTGCTATGATGTGTTATTGGACAATAGCCGTTCTGGGGGCGGGGCTGGCGACAGGCTAATTGAACAATACCTTATGGAGGAAGGATACATATAAACATAATATATGGTACAAGATCTTGTAAATGTATGTGTACTTACAGTACAATTTTATGTATAAATTAGGGGTGTCAAAATTAGCGGGTTTTTAATGCGTTAATGCAAAGCCCCCTTAATGGCATTAATTTTTTTAACGCGCAATTAACGCGCAGGCTTCCGTAGTTTTGTTTTGGCCCTCCTCGCGTTCCATAGTCTGACGTAAATAAGAAACAGGAACAAGCTATTGGCCAGAGGCAAATTTCCTTTGAAATAACATGTGTAAAAATGTATTAAACCCTCTAGTCAATTTCTTTTTAGAATTTCCACGGCTGGATTTTTAAGAAATAAACTGTGTTTTTAAATGGCACGGGGACCTACGCCTACTTACCAGCTGTTTAACTCAGAAGACTCGTGAGCCGAACTGGAGACCAGTGGCAAAACGGAGGAGGAGGGTACAGTTTGTTTACTTTTATTGAGTATTTAATTCCTGTGTTCGAAGCACTGCAGCCGGGACCTCTCAGCAGAGGTCTCAGCTGATGAGTTAGCTTCATCATTCTGTCCCAATATAAATCAATAATCTACAGAAAAATAAAACAATGTGCTGCCAGTTTTACCGCTGTGTGTATATTTTGATATAACTCTGGAAAAAGTTAATTGATAGCTTACCAGAATAACTTTGTGCGTGTGTGTGTGTAGGCCAGTGTTCAGCAGCAACATCAGCTGATTTGAGTTTGGCCCCTGTTGCATTATTTTTGTCTGAGTTCAATGGATTAAGAAAGCAACAACAAAAAAAACAGAAGTGTTGCCTTATATTTTTTTAAAAATAATAAGATATATTAAAAATGTGCTAAATAGGCAGAGTCCTAGTTCTTTATCACACTCTTCCCTTTGTCCTTGTTTTAGTACCACATGTGTTGATTTTGTGATTCCTTATGGTGGAACCGTATAAGGTGTTATTGTGTGGGAGGTAATGCCTAATTGCACTTTTGAAATTTTTTTTTCTGAGGAGGATACTGGAGTGTATTTATCATGTTTGTTTGGTACAGTTATAATAATCATATTTTCTTTAAAAAGTAAAATTGTCCACTCCATATTTGAAATAAGAAAAATTTGAATAAGAAAAAAAAATTGCGATTAATCGTGAGTTAACTATGGACACTCATGCGATTAATCGCGATTAAAAATTTTAATTGATTGACAGCCCTAGTATAAATATTAAATAGATGATGATTGTGTATTATATTCTGTATTCATTACCATGAAAAGTCACATTTAAAGTCCCATTAGTCGTCATCACATGCTGGTGAAATTACATATTCACATTTCACCCATCCTCGTGGGGTGTGGTGAGCTGCAGCTGTGCTCAGGAACCATTTGGTGGTTTATCCCCCAGTCAAACACCTTAAAGCTGAGTGTCAAGCAGGGAGGCATTGGGTCCCATTTTTACAGTTTTTGGTATGAACCGACCAGGATTTGAATCCCAATCTACCAGTCCCAGGGTGGGAACTCATACCACTAGACCAATGAGGAGGTAACCATTAGTTTATTACAAAATTTAAATTCCTTGGTCAAAATAAAATAATTGTGCAGTACTTTTCAGAGTTATATCAAAAATCAACAACAGAAGACTGGATACCTTGTGAATTAGACTAGCTTTGTTTAGACAATTCACAACATTAGGAGAACTTTGTTGTGCTGTGCTTTTTTTCTCAGCCCAAATATCACAGCATCCAAGTATGTGTCCCATACATTGGGGCGCTCACATACCAGTTTGCACAGTGCCCTGAAAAGCAAAAATTCATTATCAGTATTTTTTGTGATATAGTTAATGTAATTTTTTTACCTGATCAATTTGTCAATTGGTAATGATCAGTGATTTCTGGTGTTTTCGAGACAAAATATTTTTTATATTAGAGAAAAAATTAGAAAAAAAGCTTAGTTGGACCTTTGTAACAGCCATCGTGCAACAACCAACACACTCACTTATGGGGTTTTTCTACACAAAACATTTTTTAACATACTTCTGCCTAATGCTATAGCAAAAGATGGAGTAACTGATTGTGATGGAAATGAATGACTCATATATTGGAGAGCGAATGTTACAGCCAGGCCATTTCACAGGAGCTGTTTACACCTTGATTAACTACAGTGGTTGAATTTAGTTTGTTTCTAAAGCTAAACATAACATCAATAAGTTTTGGTTTATGATTGATGTCATAAGCATTTCCTTCACAGCTTATATATTCTCTTTTATACCAGCTTGTGATCAAGGATAAAATTGTAACCGGAATAATAATCCAACTGAAACAATAAAGCACGGGCCAAATAAAGAAAAAGGGATGTAAAATATTTATTTGAAATTATGACATAACAATTACCTTTGAATGGTCCCGTTGTGTTGCTCTACCAACCCATTGGTCTGTGGATGGTAGGGTGCACAAAGGCTGCGCTTTATGTCGAGCCTTTTGCAAATCTCCAAATTAAGCTGCATGAAAAAATAAGTGAATGTCATGATCAACAAAATCACATTTATTTATGATAACTTATATGCTAAATAGGGCTGGGTACCTTAAGATATATTTAAACAACAGTACTTTAACAGTACCTTATTTTAGGTACCGGTATCTAAACAATTGTATTTTCATGATATTGAATTTGAATGAAATAAAAGGAATAGTCTTAAGAGTATTTTTTAAGATAAAGCAAAATAAAGCATTTTATTAATGTGAGCATTAAATTTTCATCAAAAAACTTTTTAATTGTTGAGATAATACAAGACAGACGTTTGAAATTGCTATTAAAACATAGTTCATTTGAATATAATTCTAATGTATATTAAACATTATGAAATAAAGTTTTTTTTCTATAAATTGGTGCAAAAAATAAGAAATATCATCACTACAATCCTGAGAAAATATTAAATCACATATATAACAGCTGTATATAAAAGGACATAAACCTAAGGTTTGAATGAGAGGATAAAAGGACAGTAATAAGCAATGTACATGGTAATATGATTAATAGCACAATGACCCCTCCTGTGTTGCTTTTGCTGTGCTGATGAGGGCTGTGTACTTATGTGCTACTTTTAATATTTTTGGTATAGTAAAACTATGTTCTGTGGCTCTCAAATACATCTGATTATCAATTGTAAATAAACATACTTAATTAAACTGCTCTAATTTACTGAAATGGTGACCAAAAGTTATGTCTGATGCTACATTAATCTGATTGGTATAATTTACTTACACAATTTAAAAGATTAAATCATTTTATGGACTTTAAGTAGTACATTATGTCTGAAAAGTGTTGTAATAAATGAGAGTTGATGCTGTGTGTGACAGTGATCCACATCACTCCATCACTTGATGCGCAGCTGAAGTCATGGAGCTGTGCAGCTAAGAAACATGCATGTTTTGGGCAAATCGACCCCAGTGTTGCACCAAAAAAGCCATTTGTTTCCAGTAAACAATGTGTTTGTTTATATTAAATACATATAGTTTTATGTACACATTACTAATATTATGATAAATATTATTAAAAATAACTTTGTCTTTAATGCATTCCATACCTAATGTGTGAAGTATAATACAATTTACAACATTGTATTTAGTTCTACAGACCTCGTTGACAAATTCCTTCCCCTGGTCAGTTAATATCCTCTTGGGTGCTCCATATCGATAGAAAAAATGTATAACACATTTTGCCACTTCTGCAGCGCTTTTAGATGGCAGAGGGTAGGCTTCAGACCATTTTGTGAAGTAGTCCACCATAACTAAAATGTACTGGTTGCCTGCCTCTGTCTTCACTAACTTCCCAATAAGGTCCATGCCAACCAGTTCAAATGGTTGGCTCACCTTATTAAAAAGAAAACTGTCTAGATTTGTTATCAAAGCTTTTCTTTTATGTTCTGTGTTAATTTATTTGTTACTTACTTCTATTGGGATGTGTGGTGTTTCTTTCTTTATTGTTAAAGCGCTCTGCTGGCACTGCAAGCAATGACTAACCTAATATTTAAGAGTTGTATGCACAAAAATCTGTCATGGGTTGACATAAGAAATGCACGTACATAGAATGTTAATGAATGATCAAAACTAAAAGGTGGGGTATGATATCTTTAGAGCATTTTTTGCTATATCATTATGTGTAAAATTGTGAAAACCTCATCCATTCAATAGATTATACATTAGATGTTATCCTGATACATCCATCAAACTGCCCCATGACTGAAACCTTAAACACACACACACACACACTTAGATGTATAAACGGGCACAAATCACTTGCAGCTCAGAGAAAACAAAATGAGTGTGAGAAATAGTAGAGTCAATTTTATTTTATGTGTTGTGTGTGAAAGCTGATCAATATCAACGCTGTTGTCTGGCACATGCATGTGTGACTGTGTGAGAAGCAATCGTATAGCCACCCTAGACAACAGTATTATTGCATTTGTCATCATAATTTCTGTTCTCTGTGTCCTTATGAACTAATACCTACCCACTTTTCAATATCCTTACTCATGCCAGGCCAGTAAAAGCCTTTGGTTATGGCCTCCCTGGTTTTTACTATTCCGCAGTGGGCCCCAAAACCACTGGCATGAAACTCTTTAAAAATTTGCCCTGCTTCCTCCATGCAGGTAACAACCTTTCTCTTGGACTCGCTCCTTTCTTTTGAGTAGTACATACCTGCAAACTTGTCGCTTTTCGGCAAAAATCGCCGTTTTTGAAGCCAAATATGTATGGAACACCAAAGTATTCAAAATTAAATAAATAAATAAATAAGACATTATGAAATAAATATCAACATGAATAAATACTAGACAATTATGTAATCTGACAATGAAATTGTAAAATAACAGATTGTTATGTAAAATCTAAGCTCATTATTATGAAATAATTTTCATTATTTGAAAAAAGTGTTTATTAAAATAAAATTTTATTTCAAAAGTCATTTTTACATAATAATCCAAATTATTATTGAGGCATTTTTATTTAATTCCTTCAGTTTTTATTACATAACGTCTTTTTAACAAAGTCAGCTTTTATTTCATAATAGTGTTTTTTCCATGGCTGATTTATTTCATAATGACATTTTACAGCAGAACGTCTCAGTCAGTCAGTCAAGACAAACAGGGCGGGGCTAGTTTGTGATTGGCTACTCATTCAGTCAGACAAAAGCAATCACACATGATAGTTTCAACTGTACAGATAGACAATGGAGGAAACCGTAGCAAAGTCCGTATTACTCGGCTTTAGACGCAATTGGACGTGACCCGTACATCACGAACATTAGTGAGTTTTCAACTGAACAGTGATTTTTAAGAACAGTCGAGGCTGTTGATATGAGACTACCGCTGGTCCTTCAGCATTCTTCTACACGAGACAGATGAACACATTTAAACGCTTTGAGGCATTTAACGTTTTTGTCAGCGGGTGGGTCCACAACTCGGTACCAAACAGCTCCGTGATGATTACTGCTTGGTCCTCGTCAGGGTGAGTGTTTGTTTTTTTCCTGTTTTATGGGTCAAGATGCTAACAGCTAGCATTAGTGGCTATAATGTAAACAAACATCTTACACACCTTCATGACATTGTAAGCCTGACGATCGTTTATATCTAAAGGTAAACCACTCTCAGAGATCAAGGAAAACACCTCTGAAGACCTGGATTATTGTGAAGGAGGATGGAGAAGTCACTGCAGCTGCATGACAGGGTAAGTGATTTAGGCTACGGTGTTAGCAACTACTGCATGTTCCAGATGTTTCCTTTCATAACTATATACTCCTTAGTCAATGCATCTAAATATTTAAGGCAACAATATCAGTATTTTACTGTTGTCTAATATTGTTGATTGCATTTGAGGTTTAAAAATTACAGTAACTGCTGGAGCCATATACATGTACTCTTTTATAAGAATCAGTGAACTGAGCAGAAGTATAATAATTTGTTTTTTACATGTTTTTATCATGATTTCAGTGTCCACACTATGAGCAAGAAGAGGCCGATCTGCACTTGTGTGCTGGGAGAAAGAGCTTCTGCCTCCTCGATGAAGGAGATTAAGTCATGCTGGACCAGAGTCATCATGACTACTACCTTCTATGTTCATCCTCAGCTCCATATCGTAGAAGTAGAAGACTGACTTTGGTGTGGAACCACAATGACATTTTTGTTGAAAGGATTTTGCCTGATCTTAAATTTTGGGATGATGGAACTCCTAGTTGAGTTTTTTTAGACACAGTTTACTTCCAGAAATACTGGAACACCAAGTTACAAACCTACATTTGAAATGTGATTAAAGGAAATGAACTTACATCCAGGCACTCTTAGGAGTGGGCCATGTGATTTATGGCTGTTATCAATACTTTTGTATGACACAGGATCCCATTTTGAATAGTAAAGACCTGAGTGTGGTATTTCTGAGTCCTGGATGTTTTACTATTTGCCGTACTACACTGCTCACAAAAATTAAAGGAACACTTTAAAGAAACACATTAGATACATCAGATCTCAATATGAAGTTGGATATCTATACAAATAACGACAGGGCAATGTCTTAGGAACAAAAGGATGCCAAGTCTTTTAATGGAAATAAAAGTTTTCAGCCTACAGAGGGCTCAATTGTGTAGACACCCTAAAATCAGAGTGAAATGAAGATGTGGCAGGCTAGTCCATTATTTCAAAAACTTAATTTCTGCAACTCAAAATGCTTTTCAGTATCTTGTGTGGCCCCCACGAGCTTGTGTGCATGCTTGACAACGTCGGGGCATGCTCCTAATGAGACAACGGATGGTGTTTTGTGGCATTTCCTCCCAGATCTGTGTGAGGGCATCCCTGAGCTCATGTACAGTCTGAGGAGCAACCTGGCACCGCCTAATGGACCGAAACATAATGTCCCACAGATGTTCTATTGGGTTTAAGTCGGGGGATGGTGAAGGCCATTCAATTGTTTCAATTCCTTCATCCTCCAGGTACTGCCTGCATACTCTTGCCACATGAGGCCGGGCATTGTCGTGCATTAGGAGAAAACCAGGACCTACTGCATCAGCGTAGGGTCTGACAAAGGGTTCAAGGATTTCATCTAAGTCTGTTCCTGATTGTTTGGGTAGAGACATTCACACCAGTGGCCCTCTGGAGGTCATTCTGTAGGGCACGAGCAGTGCTCAGCCTGTTCCGCCTTGCACAAAGGAGCAGGTATCGGTCCTGCTGATGGGTTGTGGACCTTCTACGGCCCTGTCCAGCTCTCCGAGAATAACCGCCAGTCTCCTGAAATCTCCTCCATGTTCTGGAGATTGTGCTGGGAGACACATTAAACCTTCTTGCTGCAGCACGTGTGGATGTGCCATCCTGGAGAAGTTGGACAACCTGTGCAACTTCTGTAGGGTTAAGGAATCACCTCATGCTGCCAGTAGAGATAATTACTCAAGCCAAAACTAGCACGAGTGGAAAACCAGCCAAAAAAGATCAAGAGGGAGAAACTTGAAATGACCTCCACGTGTTAAACCAGTCCTGTTTTGAGGGTTTTTTAATTGTTGCCACTTTAGTGCACCTGTCGTTAAGTCCATGAACACCAATACAGCTGAAAGTGATTAACAATGCCCTCAGCTGCTTAATCAACCAGAAAATTATCAGACAGGTTTAATTGATTTCATGCCAGGCCCAATAAAAAAAGTGTTCCTTCAATTTTTGTGAGCAGTGTAGTTATTAAACTCAAATTATTTACCGTATATGCTGTGAGAGCACTAAGTGTCATAATGTACATTAAGTTACACAAATTGGAAAATTAATAAAAATGGTGAATGTGATTCAGAAGACAGAATAACACAAATGTTTATTTACAAGATTAGATTTCTGACCAATTATTTAAACAACTTTGAGAACATATGGCGATAAAAAAAACTGGAATAATTCTGTAACAGACACATAATTGGACAATTACAGGAAAATACTATTTACTGCCTGAGTACAGTACTCCTTCCCTTCTGTCTCCTGTGAGACAAACAGGAGCTCCTGACCAACATGATCTGGCTACTTGATTTGAATTGGGTTAGGTGTTATTGTGTACCCGGATGATACCAGTACAGCTTAAACTGAACAGTTATACAGTCTTACAGCAGAGGGGATGAAAGATCTATGATAGCGCTCAGTTTTGCATCTGGGATGTCTCAGTCTACCTCTGGAGGAGCTGTCCATGATCTCCACAGTGGAGTGCAGTGGGTGGGAGGGGTTTCTTAAGATGGAGGTCATCTTCCCCAGCATCCTTCTTTCAGTGGATGGGAGGGATTCCTTAAGATGGAGGTCATCTTCCCCAGCATCCTCCTTTCACACGTCTCCTCAACAGAATCCAGTGGGCAGCCCAGAACCGAGCTAGCTTTGGTAGCTAGCTTGTTCAGTCTCTTTCTGTCTCGGTCAGAGCTGCCTAATAATTTGGATTATTATGAAAAAATGACTTTTGAAATAAAATGTTATATTAATAAACACATTTTAATAGAAAAATGAAAATTATTTCATAATATTGAGCTTAGATTTTACATAACAATCTGTTATTTCACAATTTCATTGTCAGATTGCATAATTGTCTAGTATTTATTCATGTTGATATTTACTTCATAATGTCTTTTTTATTTATTTAATTTTGAATACTTTGGAGTTCCATAAATATGGCGTCCACATGAATCGTATAAATCCGAAGAGTTTTTGTTTTCGGGGGGGGGGGGGTCTGGGATCAGTCGGTCTTTCCAAGCCATAGAGGTTATATATTGATCAATGTCTAGTCTCTCAGAGTATCAATTTTCAGAGAAAGGAGAGGAGTCGTTCTTGTTCACAAACGATCTTTGATGTAGCGTGTCACGTGTCGAGTTTTGACCAATCACAATCACAGAAACGGCATCTCATTTTCCCCTCTGGACAACGGCTGCGCGAACGCTTTTTTGCCTTTTTAATCTATGGATCTCAAGCCATGTCTTGAGGTAATTGTTTTTATATTAACAGTTTAATATGCTACGTCACTTAATGTTCTTTGTCTGATGTTTCTTATGTAACGTAGCCGTTTTCAACACGGTAAACATGAATGTAAAGTTGAGTCTGCTTGTTCGCTCGTTAGCTAAACCTGCTGCACACGAGAGAAAACTCTGCTGAGCTAACAGTCATTAGCGGCCGTTTTCTCATCAGATTCCTTGTTGTGTGCACCTAATTTTCACTGAGTTTTATGCCTCATGAGACGCTGAGGTGAAAATCACGAACCATTGACGGCTCTCAGTCGTGAGGTGGGATCTACAGTTGTCTTTCAAAATGTCAGCACGCAATTGGATAGCGCAGCTCACAGGGCAGCTGTTGGCTCTCGTGTGGGGCAGGCTTAACAGTTCAATGTAACAACGTACGTCAGTCATTTAAATGCAAATGTTCTGTGTAGGTTATCTCCACTGTTCCCGCATTGTTATCAGATTTTAATTTAGTTACATCATTAAAATAAATGTGAAACGAAAAAACACAGCGATGATTATAGCATTGCCACCACCTCACCTCAATACTGTTTATTTAAAGGAGTCATCACCTATAATACCGTGGATATCTACGTCCTATTATAATCTTTAAGACCATTAAAATAAATTGTATTGGAAAAATAAATAAAAAATGTGTTTTTCTGATCCTTTTTGTAAAGGGCATATTTTCTCGCGAGATCACACGCGATATTTCAGCTGTCTCGGACGCGCGTGGGACTGAGGGGCGCGTTGATTGGTGGAAGGAAGCAGGAAGCAGCTTCAGTGTCTTGCTCCAAAACAACAAATGTTATAACTGAACCCGACCTGGCAGTGACCTACGGGATCTAACCGTGTATGTACGAGCCCGGGCCTCGCCTCGTGCGTAATGGCACCCTCGTTTGTTGTTGAGTTGGGACAAAGCAAGCTAACAGCCAGGCATCGGCTCTTATGCTGTTGTGAAGATGGAATACACAAACCGATCGGAGTTTTGTTTCCCATAACACGGATTATAACATGAGTCGTCAACGGTAAGACATAATTTATGCGTTTCACGTTATGAAATGAGCTGTGTTGTGCTGGTTTGGTCACTGCTGGTTCATATTTGTTTATATTCGACCTTTGTGTCAGCATATAGGGAAATCTCGTTTTGGAGTGTGCGTGCTCATGGGGTGCATGTGAGCTGGTTGAAGAAGGCAAGAGTAAACAAATGCTTCAATGTTAAATATCAGCTTCTCAGCCAGTGAAAAATCATTAGGAAGCCATTATAGACATTTTTCAAGGTGAAAAGTGAAAATTTCAGGTGATGACTCCTTTAATGTGGCCAGATGCAGTTGGAGTTAGCCTCAACAGACATTTTGTGCTCATGAAAAAGATTCCCTGGCCAACCTGAAAATATCTATTTCCAGGATGAGAGAGCTGAAGGAGGAAAATGCTATTTTTGTAGCACAGCTTGATTCAGGGCTGAGGTGTAAATGGAGCTGGGCATGGCTGAAGATTGATGTGAAGACTGAAGTGAAGGGAGTTCAGCACAGTTTCCCGCTTTCGCAATATTTTAAAAAAATTGATAAAGCTGGATTTTGTAAATGTAGCCTTTGCTTAAAGGAGATTAATTACAGCAACAAGGGCTGTCATGCTCTTTTGGCAAACTGTCAAACAGAGGGACATCGTCAGAAGGTGTGCACTGTAATGACTACACTCAGTGTTCTTCCAGTGTCAAAGCAGGGTGCTCCCAATGGGCCTGAAGCCATGAGAGAAAAAGTTAGGGTACCTGTACCTGTATCTCAGTGGGTTGCTAATGCTGAGGTATGTGCATTAAGTTGACAAGAAGTTTTCTGTAAAGGCACTTTTGGAAGATGTTTGACCATTATCTTTCTGGACTGCAGTGACATTATTATTATGATTGATACTAGCTACTAGAGTAATATCAGGTTACATTGAAAGTAGGCTACATTGCCAGATTAAATTGTCAATGGTATGTTTATTCTAGACTGCATTTGTTACAACTATATTAGACTACATTTGATAACATTGAATATCTAACAATGTTTGTTTTTGTCTATAGGCAATAGTTCTTGCCACTCTTGCTGAGCATTCTCTTCCATTTACCCTTGCACCAGTGATGATGAAGCTGGCCCAAGCCTTGGCTGCAGACAAAGTTGCTCTGAGTGGACTGAAGCTGTCACGCACATCAGCAGTTTACAAAATGGTGCATGGATTAGGATTCACTTTTTCTGAGAGGATCTTCAGCAATACTCTGAAGTATCCATTTTCCATCAATCTTGATGAGAGTACAACAAATGGGGACAAAAAAGAGCTTACCATCCTGGTCAGCTACTTCAACCCAGAGAAGAAGACAGTTGATGTGGAACACCTGGGCTCTTTAGGGTTAGTGCTCTCAAGCTTGAGAAGTTGCTGGATAAGTTCTTTGAAGACAACAATATCCCATGGTCCAACCTTGTAAGCATGCTGATGGATTCCTGCGGTGTAATGCGAGGAAGTAAGACGGGTTTAGAAACCAGAGTACACCAGAACCACTGCCCAACCCTTATTGATGTTGATGAAGATAGGTGCCACCATATCCACAATGCTGCAAAAGTTTTTGCAGCTCCTTTCAGCAGTCATCTTGAAAGACTCTTCAGTGACCTACATGCAGATTAGGGATGGGACGATACACTTAAACTAACGATACGATGCACCTCAATATGTGTTAGGGATTTTGTCAATTACCCCAACCGGAACTGAGGAAATAAGAGAGACAATAAACCACACAGAATCATTTGCAAATGATGACAGACCAACTCAGGACAGAGTACAGTCTGCCCCGAGCGGCGGCCAACACAGTTTATTTAAAGTAAGAGATAAGGTAGTGGGTGTGTTCAAATGTGTGTGTGTGTGTGAGTGTGTGAGTGTGTGTGTGATACAGAATGAAATAGAGAAGCATAGAAATTCTTTGACATAATGTCATAGTCACGAAACAATATGTCACGATACGATATTTTAAAAAAAAAGGAAAAAATATTACTGTATTATAACAACTTGTTTATTTTTATTTCCGTTGCACACAGGGAAACACAAGGCCTAACAGGCCAAACACAAACAAGAACACTCCCTTAGTGCTGCTCTAACCCTAGGTTAAGTTACCTCAGGACTGGTTCTTCTTCAAAAAAAACTAACATATCAACATGTTCTGGTGTAATCAGTGATCTTTGAGCAGAAACAATGTCTCCTGCCTGCAGTGTTGTTGCAACAGGCGCTGTGACTTGACGTGATGACGTCACGACGCACTGCACCGTTCCCCGGATTTTTTTTTTTCCATTTAGTTTTACCCTGCTTAATCAGCAGATAGTGCTGTCAGCCTGCCACCATACGCCCTTTTTATAAGACACACCATGCTGGCAAATCAGCGTAATATTACCGAATTTTGCAGCATTCGTTCCGCCACGCTTGATAGTAATATTGCTGTAATATTGCGGCTTCGCCGGTCTTATAAACGCACATTAACTTAACAGAGGGAGGTGTCAAATTAATGCCGAGCTCCGGCTGGGAACTATAAAATGAAAATGAAACTAAACACGGCCACAAGTTTCGTTTTCGAACCAACTGAGATGATAAAGTGGAGCGATGCGGAGCTCCGGGAGCTTCTCTCCGTTAGATCTGCAGCTCAGATCATCTGACTGTTCACAGTGATGGTGGAGGACACACCTGTTGAGAAATGTGGAAAAAAAAACTCAACGGGCGCGGCTTTGATCGCTATAAAAAGCAAGTTATGTCCAAGATAAACGGAAGTCTGTGACAGCTCAGAGACCGCCCCCATACCTCCTTTATGCCACCATTGCGTAATCTTTAATAAAACGGACATGATTGCGCAACATTACCGCCATGGTCTGAGCTCTTATAAACGACCTAACGCTCCCAGATGCCTCATAGGCGTTGCGCAAATTAGCAGCATTGTTTTATAAAAAAGGCTTTAGACTGTATGCCTGCCATACACAAATCATGCAGCAGTGCCATCTAGTCTTTATTTCGCGATCCATTTTTTTTTTACTCGATTCATTTTTGTCACGTTTTGTATCGCGAAATTTCGCCAAACGATATTTCGTCCCATCCCTAATGCAGATCATCAGTGGGCCACAGAGCAGGTTCGTTAACAACATAAATTTTCTTTGATCAATATACTTTTTAGTTCAGAATGATGATGGTGGAATGTTTGACTCTAAACTATTTTTTATTTTTGAATCTTTGAGTATTTTGAATCCTTTAAAATATTTCTGCATTATGTTTTCTTGTTTACTTGCTCTTCATTTTTTACTCTCCTTTTTACTCCTTTGTGAATGTAATTGCCCCCACTGAGGAACAGTAAAGGGATTTAGTATTATATTTTAATTTTATCTTTACATATTACCTACCTTTTCTGTTTAGCTGTTTAGGATAGTTTTGTCCTACTAGATTTTAAAGGGACACTTTGCAACTTTTTAAATTTTTTAAATAATTTTCTCGAGCCAGTATGTGCTAAAATGACCATTTACAGGGTTAATGAAAGGCCACCCAGGCCTCCAGAAAGTCTCCCAGGCATACATTATGTGTGCAAAATACCTGCAGAAGAAACTGCCTTTGCAGAGCCTAACCCTGCAGTCTTTGTCGGCTGTAGACCCAGTTGTAAGAGGGCACTCGCACACTGTGTTCAGTCTGCGGAAACTGACTGAAATGATAGTTCACCTCCTGCCACCAGATGCTGACACACACCAAGAAATTCTGCAGTATAATGTGGGTCAGACCCTGCCCAGTTTCCAGAAAGGAGATGATGTTGTGAAATGGTGGGCTTCTGTCTTCTGGGAAATATCCAACACTGTGTCGTGCAGTTAAAGCTGCCATGTCAATTTTCCATGGTCCCCTGGTTGAATCTTCATTCAATATCATTGACTGCATTATTGATCAGAGATCCACCAGTATGAACATCTCCACTTTCAGTGCAGTACAGATGGTCAAATATGCTTTACTCTGCAGAAAGCAGACTGCTGTGGAAATGTTCCAAAGGGATGATGTGAAGTTTGGGACTGTAGATAGGAGGCTGTGTAGCAACATTTGTTCAGCTGGAACAAGGGACAAAGCTCAGCGACTGCAAAACATCCTTAAAATGAAAGAGAGGAAGGTGGAATTGGGCTGCCAACCATTAACCAGTGCTGCTGAGAGTAGGGCAGAAGTGGCTAAACAAGGAGGTGTGGCCAGAAAGAGGCACATGGCAATGCAGAGAAAACTGGCCATTGAACGGTTGGTCCAGGCCAAGACTTAAAAAATAAGTGGAGGTCTTGCTCATTGGCTGTAGTTCACCTGTAGACCAGTTTTCAGTTTCGTTTCATATTCTAGTCGATCTTGCGTTTACAATGATTGAGTTTCCCTTCTGTACATTTAGCTTTTTGCTCCTGGCATGATGTTAATAAATGTGCTTCTTCATTTGAAGCAGATGTTGTCTTTATTCTATTATTTTTCTCAGACCACAGCACAACACTAAGCAAAATCAGTTCAAAATCAGTTCAATTGTATTAATTTTTCTTTTTTTTTTTTTTTTTTTTTTTGGGGGGGGGGGGGGTTGTGATTACATTGTCACCTTTTTCAAACCTACCAAGTTTGCAGGTATGGTAGTAGAAAATTCCATCTGTAGAAATAATGAAAAACAAAGAATTTTAAACCTAAGCAGATACATCAACAATCTCAAATCAGATATGGCTGTGAATATAAATGGATGTATTTGTGTGTATGTGTGTTGTGGGATACTGTAATATTTTTAGGAATCATTGCATTAAGTAAAAAAAACTCAATAACATAATTGTAGATTATATTCATTTCTGTTTTAATACAGGCCCAGAGAGAGAAAGTTTTACCAAAGCTACAGACACTAATTTTAAATCCATCTTCTCAAGTGAAGAACCTGGGCGTGATTTTTGACTCTGAGCTAACTTTTATACCCCACATTAAGAACACTACAAAAATAGGTTTTTATCACCTGAAAAACATTGCCAGAGTCCGCCCCTTTCTCTCTCGGGCCGATATGGAGACGCTGATGCATGCTTTTATTACTAGTAGAATTGATTATTGTAATGCTCTGCTTTCTGGTCTTCCCAAAAAGAATAGCTCAGGTTTACAACTTCTTCAAAATTCAGCAGCACGTGTCCTGACGAAGACCAGGAGGCGGGAGCACATTACACCTGTCTTAAACAAGCTGCATTGGCTCCCCGTACGTTTCAAGATCGATTTTAAGGTTCTTTTAATGGTTTTTAAATGTCTTAATGGTCTTGGGCCTTCTTATCTATCAGAACTACTTATAAAGTACGAGCCTTCACGGTCCCTGCGCTCCTCTGGCAGCCGTCTCCTTGTCATACCAAAAGTCAGGACACATACACAAGGCGAGGCGTCCTTCCAGTTTTATGGCCCTCACCTCTGGAACAGTCTGTCAGAGGACCTCAGGGCTGCAGAGAGTGTTCATGTTTTTAAGGCCAGGCTCAAGACTCACCTTTTTAGTTTAGCTTTTAGCTAACTGGCCTTTTTAGTATAGTTTTTATTTGAATCGCCTTTCTAATATAGTTTTTAGTTGTAACTGATCTGTTTTAGCCTGTTTAACCATCTTTCATATATTTTATCACTGTTCTATTACTCTCTTACTTAAATTACATCTATTATCTTATACACTAATTTTAACTTGTTTTAACCTGTATTACTTATTTGTATTATATTATTTTTAGACTTTTAACTGTTTGTTTCTACTTAGCTTTTATCAGGGTGTTTTACTTAGATTTTTATTCATTTGGTGTTTATGCTTAATTTGATCTTTTACTTGTTATTTTAATCATTTTAAGACTTTACCAGTGTCTCCTCTGTGGGGGACAGCTGCCCCGGTAGGGGCGGCTGGCTGTGGCTGCCTGGGAGCTTCTCGTGCCTCCTCTTGGTGGCCATGTGGTGGTTCTCGGGCAGCTGCTGCCAGTCCTGCTGCTCCCGGTGCAGTTGGCTCCTTTTGATAGCGTCTCCCTTTGTTGCCTATTGCATCTGCACTCAGCCAGTTGTCCTTTCTTTTTAGCTCTTGAGAGTGTGTGTGTGTGTGTGTGTGTGTGTGCGTGCGTGCGTGCGTGCGTGCGTGCGTGTGTGTGCTTGGGATGGGATCGAGGGTGGCATGAGGGAGATATAACCCAGATAGCAAGCTTACATTGAAACAATGTACAATCCACATTGCATTGTCAATGTTAAACCATTGAATCAATATCATTTTGCACCCATATTTAATATTGAAACAATGTTGATTTATTAACTATAGACCAATGCCATTACAATTGTATTTCAATTAACCTGAATATTGAAACAACATTGAAATTTCAACACAACTACAGATCAATGCATTTTCACTCATTTTTTAATTGAGAGAAATAATCACAGTATTCCTGCTGTCTCTGTCAGAATTAATCAGTTTTGCAACATTGATTCAACATCTAGTTTGCATCAAGATTTCAATGTCAACCATTTTGATGAATCAGATGAAAAATCAATATTGTTTCAATGTAAGCTTGCTATCTGGGAAGGGATCATGGATGCTGTAGGGGAGGGGTGGGAATTAGATTATTGTGTGGTTGTTTTTAATTGTACAGTGCTTTGTGTTGCACTTAACGCATGAAAAGCGCTATATAAATAAACTTTGATTGATTGATTGATTGATTGATTGATTGAGACCATCAAAAATGGTCTCATAACCTAACTGGTCTCATAATGCTGGTGTGTAACCTGACAAATCGGGCTCGCAAACCATAAATACACACGCACACACAAGCACACACACCTGGATTTTATGATTCCAGGTTTGAAGACTCTGTGTTATAGTTTTTACACTAGACCAGAAGGTGCATCAGATGCAATAAAGTTATGAATTCTGCATTTTTTGAGCTGTCAGAATTCAAATAAAGGTTTAACCAATCACAGACTGTTCTTTAAGGACTCTATCACTCTAATATAATCAAGTTAGGCTTAGAAGAATCTACGTATTGTAGTTTTTGAACAGAGCCAGTTCTAATGTGGTCTACAGGTGAAATTCAAAAATGAGAATCGGGTGTAAAAGTCCATTTATGTCAGTAATCCAACTTAGACTGAGAGACCATATAAAGGCTCAGGAACCCTTTGCAGGTGTTCTGGATTCATCAGCTGATTAGAGTGTGACACTTTAAGTCTAGAATATTGAACATTTTCACTATATTATAATTGTCTGAGATTTTGAATGTGGGGTTTTCAAATAAAGGCGGAAATATCTGCTCTGCATGTAATGAGTCTGTCTCATAGATTGGTTTGACCTTTTAGGTTGGATTACTGACAATTAACTTTTACAAACCTTCAAAATAAAACTACATAACCTAAAAACAATATATGTTAATTTTTCATCACAATATAGCTTAGTGATAGTTTTATTTCTTCATGAGTAAATCCATAATGTACATTTTGTACATTCACTTATAAAATGTCATTTTATGATTTTAGTTATTGTTACAAAAATAAGAAGAGACCAAATGCAACAATCAAGTGTTTTAAAACCAAAAGAGAAAAAATTTAAACTTACTTCCAACCTCCAGTCTGGTTCCTCCACCAAACGTGTACCACAGTGATACAAACTGGTTGAGTCGTCGTACAAAAACCTCTGACTGTAGAGAGACACGGCTCTCTGAGTCTGACACAAACAAAAACACATTTAGCTTGTAGGAATTCAACAGGTAACCTAAAATAATAACATTTAAAAATGTTGACAACATGAAGCATTGATTCAAAATCTAAATCATTTTTCTTATATTTTTCTCATGAGTCTTTTCTTATGAAGTAGAAGCAGCACAACTGTTGACACATAAAGTATAAACTATTAAAATAAACCTAAAACAAACACAGATGTCATTTTTTATATTCTTTCAATATGAATGTGAAAATAATATTGTTCATATGTGAAAACATAAAAATCCTGAAAACTTCAGTTAGAAAATGATCTCAAGCTGATTGATGATTCTTTACATCATTGAAAAAGAAACAGTTTAGCAGCAAACCTCATAGTATAAAGAAAAAACAAACATGAAACTAACCACAAACAGATTTATTCTTTGTAAACTATCCTCATAATGATCCATGATCCTGCTGGAGTGAGTCATCAGATTTCCATAGAGCATGACTGCATCAGCAGCACCATGACTTCACTCTGACCATCAGTGGAGTTCAGGCTGAAGATGCTGCAGTTTATTACTGTCAGAGTGCTCATGTCATCAGTGGCTCATGGGTGTTCACACAGACTGAAGAGAAACTGCAGCTGAAAGCTTCAACAGTCATTTCACTGATGGCATAAACACATGTGGCAACATCTGATAAAAGTTTACTAGAAATTTCAGCCTGATTGAAATATTTTACAGAGACAAAAATTTAAAAAAAATTCTGAAACTGCAAAAATGACAGTTGTACATGAGGAGTCAGACACACTGAGTAGGATCTTTGTTAAAAACAAACTCATATATAAATAACTCGCCAACACTGATGCTGACATATTATGTTGGTAATGTGTTTAAAAGAAATAAATGTGAGATCATTTAACCACCATCACACAATTTAAAACATTGGTTTAATAAATTCTTCCAGCTTTTTCCTCATAATCCCAGATTTACTGAAACTCATTTAAATTAATGAACAAAAAGTCACTCCGACCATTTTTTAAATAAAAATTAAAACTAAGAGCAAAGATTTCTACAATTTATTATGTTTAGTCAGATTTAGATAAGACCCGACTAACAAGCTGTTGCATAACTTATATTAACTGGTCTCTCTTCTTGGTGCAGATTCATTAACATCCACGTCACAGAGTCATTTTAAATGCAATTAGATATAAATATAAACGTCATGACTCTCACAGAACATGAAGACAGCTGGTGATCAGCTGACTGTCTGTGTTTGCATATGTGTCCTGCCTCTCTGCTCTCAGCTGTTAAGAGGTCAGTGTTGATCAGTGGATGAACGCCCTATCAGATCAAAAAATCTTCATGTAAACATGTCAATCGAAATATTTTAATCCGATATGGCCCGATCAAAATTAAATTTCATTTCGATTGAGAGGTGGTTTTGTCCGATCATCATTCCGATTGACCTCCATGTACACACCCATTCGGATTGTTGGAGTAAAATAATGCCCACTGTGCATGTGTGCAACTTGAGCATGACGTCTTTCCGCCTTTGCAGACGCTCAGGACCAGTCGAAAACATGTCGGGAGGTAAACAGAAGTGGTCTGTTGCCGACAATATTCTTTACTGGAAACCCTACGGGAGCTCAATATTATTGAACTTCTCGATGGCCGAAAGGCTAGAAATGCATAAACCAAGCTTTATACACTCAAGTGCATCTAAAGATGCAGGAAGTGAGAATTCAACCAAAGTATCGACCAAATCAAAAACCGCTGGAAAAGTTTGAAAGCAGCGTATTACAAGGCAAATGTAATATAAGTTATTGATTTTTGCTCAAAAGTGAATCATTAAATTTAACCTTCAAGATTAAAAGCTGAAAAAGTTAATTATATAATAAAAATCACCAACAGACATGATGAAACATTTTTATTGTTTAGAAAACCACAAGTTGTACCACATTTACCAAAAATATTTCAGGGGAAAATCAGGAATAATTAAAGAATCTTCAGGAAGAGCAACGACAGTAAAATAAGAAACACCTTCCCAGTAATTCAGCTCAGTACTGGGAACACTGGTCTCTCCTGAGTGACTCTGAGACTGGAGACTGGGAGCCCTGGGTGGCCTCACAGGTCACAGAGCCCACCTTCCTCCACTGGTCTGCAGTGAGCCTCAGGGTGCTGCTCCAGCTGTAGAGGCCGTCCTTCATCACCACGGGGCTCCTGCTCTCCTCCCAGCTGCTGCTGCTGCTGCTGCCGTCCACCTTCCAGGACAGACTCCAGTCTGAGGGGAAGCCCTTGTTGGCCAGACACATGAGCGTGGCCTTCCCCTGCTGCAGCTCCTCACTGGCGGGAGGCAGCACCGTCAGGATGGGACGGGTATCACCTAGGAGACACCAATCAGGTTAGAGATCAGAAGCAGTTTGACTTTTTCTCATCAGGAAGTTTCTACCAGATGTTTTTCTGCTCCAGCAGTCTGACTCTCACACCTTGTTTCACTTCCTTTATAGAAACCTGTCAGTTTATCAGCTACAAGAGAATAAAACTGTTTCAAATTAAGTAGAAACAATTCTGTTTTCTTCACAGGCCTTTTAACATTTAACAGTTTTTTGGTCAACATCTGAAAAAAAAGAAAAAAAATTGTTCCTAATAAAATTTAGTCTGTAAAAAAAGTTAAATAAACTTATTATATAAAGTAAATATATAGAATTCCTTGAAAATAATATAGGATTGCATGTTTGTTTTAAAAAAAAATAAAAAATTATCTAGCCCTAATTTTACTTTTTTTTCCATCGAAAAAGCGTTACCAGAAAAAACAAAATGAACATCCCAAAAAATATTTTAAAAATAAAAATTGTATAAAAAGAAGAGAAGAAGAGCTGGAGCACTCAAATGAGTATAAATATCGGTAATAGGTGCAAACTAGTAAAAATAATGTTTCGACACCTTATGTGTCTTTGTTAGAGTTTTATTGAATAAAAACGTTTTTATATTTCAGCTTTTTGACCTCTTGAGATTTTTTTTTATAAAATAAACAAAACTGCTTTTATCTAACACTCAAAGAAGTGGACACAGACCAATGCTAGTGTTCATTTAACTCTGGTAAATTTACAATGTGTGTTTATCTGCAAATCAGACACCAAAACTATTTAAAAGCACAAATATTTCTGTTTCTAATCTGATTTTAATTGACCTCCAACATAAAGTCAGGTTCTGGTTCTAGTGACACAAACTGAGCCGTCGTACAAAAACCTCTGACTGTAGAGAGACACGGCTCTGAGTTTGTTACACTGAACTAAAACTACAATCCTTCAAAATAAAACTACATAACCTAAAAACAATATATGTTAATATATGTTAAATATTTATCACAATATAGATTAGTGATAGTTTTATTTCTTCATGAGTAAATCCATAATGTATATTTTGTACATTCATTTATAAAATGTAATTTTATGATTTTAGTTCTTGTTACAAAAATAAGAAGAGACCAAATGCAACAATCAAGTGTTTTAAAACCAAAAGAGAAAAGTTTTTAACTTACTTCCAAACTCCAGTCTGGTTCCTCCACCAAACGTGTACCACAGTGATACAAACTGGTTGAGTCGTCGTACAAAAACCTCTGACTGTAGAGAGACACGGCTCTCTGAGTCTGACACAAACAAACTGCAGAACAGATCATTTATTTATGAGTTTGTGCAGAAATGTCAAGTCATTTCTTAAATTACGTAATACGTCTCAATCAACTCATCTGGTTAAATTAAGGTTAAATTAATTTTATGCAGAAAACATTTAATATGGTTTGGGAATATTGATGCATATTTAAACCAACCAACCAAACAAATGTGATTTTATTAGATTTTTTTCTTAAAACGGAAATAGTCGTGGATATAGAGAAATAATAATAAAAAAACAGGAATAACTCCCTGTCATCAGGTTAATCCAAGTCCTAGCTGGAGTGAGTCATCAGATTTCCATAGAGCATGACTTTGCATCAGCAGCACCATGCTCCAGTGCTCTGGGAGAGTTTATAGTCCTGAGAGTTGAAGACTGGATGACTGACAGCTGTCCTTCATCACAACACAAGACTTGGAAATCCTCCTGATCAAAAACATGACTTTGATCTGCGTCCTCATCTGGACTCTCCTCTGCTGCTGCTTCACAGGTAAAGTCCAGAGAATCCAACTCCTCTCCTCTATGAACATCTGTCCCTCTGAAATGAAGCCCACAAAAGCATCAAGCTGCTTTCTGTTTTTGTCTCCTCAGAGTCCAGAGGTCAGGTCACAGTGACTCAGTCTGCAGCAGTGAGCTCTGCTGTGGGACGCTCCGTCTCCATCACATGCAGAACCAGTCAGAATGTTTATAGCAGCAACCGTTTAGCCTGGTACCAACAGAAAGATGGACAAACTCCTAAACTCCTCATTTATTATGCTAGCACCCGACAATCAGGGATTTCAGATCGTTTTACAGGCAGTGGATCAAACTCTGACTTCACTCTGACCATCAGTGGAGTTCAGGCTGAAGATGCTGCAGTTTATTACTGTCAGAGTTTTCATGTCATCAACAGTCAGTACGTGTTCACACAGTGAAAAACCGTTGTACAAAAACCTCCCTCAGTCTGACTGAACAGAAACTAACAGCTGGAAGCTCCAGCATGTGTTTCACTGACAAAACCACATGTAGTAAATCTCAAAAACAGTTTGGTTTTGCATAAAATTTCATCTCACTACAAACATTTTAATGAGGCCAAAGTTAAAAAAGGTTTACTGTTTGTTTATTGTTTGTTTGTTTATTAGTTGGATCCCCATTAGTCATCAAAAACAAATTTGACAACTACTCTTCCTGGGGTCCTTTGCCAACACAAGTCATAAACAGACAAAAATACAATACATTCATCAACCATAACCCAATAACAATCCCATAATTTTCATACACCATTCATTACCAAGAATATTATAAAATCATGCAATTATATAAATGTAGATATACATATATTTGAATAAAATGTCAACAAACTTTTATCATGATAACACCCTATTAAAACCATAAATGACTGGTTAAAAACAAATAAAACCAAGCATCATTAAATCAAATTAAATTAAGAAAGGCATAAACCTTTTAAGAAGTATTTTAAAAGTTACTTTACTAGCAGCTTCAGTTACCACAGTCGGTAGTCTATTCCAGATTCCTATTGCTCTAAACATAACAGATCTACACACTGCCTCAGTTCTGGGTCTTGGACACACTAAGCGTCCATGAATAGCTTGTCGAGTAGGATAGCCGTGTCTGTCTCTTACATACTGTAAAAATGCGTACAAACTTGTAGGCTGTCTATAATGACAGATATTCAAAAAAAAAAACATTAAATTGCACTTCAGCCTGTCCTCCACTCTGAGCCAAGAAAGATTTTCATGTAGGGCTAACGTCCCTTCCCTCGAATAAAAGGGAAGACCCAGGGCTAGCCTGGCTGCTTTATTTTGCATTGTCTGAAGTGTAGTCAAATGTTTTTTTACCGCACCCGACCACACCACTGAACAGTAATCCAAGTGGGACAGCACTAATGATTTAATTACAAGAACTTTGGAAGATGGTGTTAAAAACTCACTACATCTCCTTATGCACGCAATACTTCTGCCCATTTTCTTCACAACATGTTTGATATGATTGCCCCAAGACAGCTTATCATCTACCATGACACCAAGTAGCTTGAAATCATGGACAGCCATTTAAAACCACATTAAGTTCATTATTTGTGTTCAAGTATCTAGGCTTAACTAGCATGCTCTTTGTTTTCGACATATTCAGAACCAGTTTGTTTTCACATATCCAATCCTGAAGCAGCTGCAGATCTGTACTAAGTGTGTCTATTATTCTCGATGTAGTACTTGCTGCACAATGCACTGTAGCATCATCTGCATAGAGTGTAATGCTGCAACTTTTTGTTACATGCGGCATGTCATTAATAAATAAAGAGAACAACAATGGACCCAGGGCACTACCCTGGGGCACACCACACTGTAGTTGTTTAGCCCCAGAAAGACTGCCATTAAAAAAAACTGACTCTGATCTCCCAGTTAGATAGCTTATAAACCATCCAAGCGTGGAGTAACCAAACTTATATGCAGCTAGTTTCTCAAGCAAAAGCTCATGGTCAACTAAATCAAATGCAGCACTAAAATCAAGAAATACTGCCCCTACCATCATTTTATTGTCAACACTCTCTGACCATCTGTCTATCAATTCTGCTAACGCAGTACTAGTAGAATGATTATCTTTGTATGCATGCTGCGATTCATAATTTAGTTCATTGGTATTCAAATACCTCACCATCTGTATAAAAACAATTTTCTCCATTAATTTACTTAGTATTGGCAGAATGCTAATGGGCCTACTGTTGTCAGCCGAGAGACTAGCACTTCTATCTTTTAGAAGCGGAACTATTTTGGCAGATTTCCAAACCTGAGGGAAAATTCCATGCATAAGACTTAAATTGAACACATGACAGACAGGCACCGCTATTTTACATGCTGCCAATTTTAGTAATCTACCATCCATGTCATCCATCCCTGCTGGTTTGTTACTATTCAGTTTTAGGAGCAATAACTCCACCTCACTTGGACTCAACAAGTCAAAAGCAAAAGTACACTCCTTCCCCTTCATTAGTGAGTCAATAATCCTTTTTGATGACATGCCATTTTTATTACCTTTTGTGCCTTGTCTTAATTTATCAATTTTTCCAATTTTACTGTAATAGTGGTTGTTACAGAGGTGAACATGAGGAGTCACACACTAAGATAAAAACACCTCATATCTAAATAAATCACCAACACCTTTAGAAATTGTTAAAAGAAGGAACTATGTGAGCATTTAACTACCATCACACTATTTGAAACACAATATTAAAGAGTTTTCTTCATCATCCCTTTTACTGAAACTCTTTCATCCTGTGAAGAAAAAAAATATAAAAAAAGTTTAGGGAAAAATGTTTATTTTAATTTTATTTTATGTTTTGTTTTATTAAAACCAGCAAAGAGCAAAAACTTCTGACATTTAGTCATTTTTAGATGAGAACTGACAAACATTTTGTTAAATAACTTTTATTTAGTCTCGTTCCTTTGTGCAGATTAACATCCACATCACAGAATAAATCAAAACCAAATTTGGATAATATTTTTATAATCATCAAAGTCCTGACTCTCATCATAGAGGAGGAAACATGACATGATGATCAGCTGACTGACTGTGTGTGTTTGCATATGTGTCCTGCCTCTCTGCTCCCAGCTGTTAAGAGGTCAGTGTTGATCAGTGTCTGTCCAGGTCTTTCAGAGACACTGACACACCGGCAGCACAATGATGATGTCACTGACTCTACTGCTGACCACCCTGGGGCTCCTTGTTCACGGTGAGACTCTGATGAAAACTCTGTTTGAGGGATGGAAACAGGTTCACTAAGATGATGCTCTTAAATAACAGAGAAACATTTAGCATCAACATCCTTCTAGTTACTCTTCATTTAAAAATTCCATTAAGGTTTTTTTATCTTATTGCTCTCTTTTATCATTTCCAGGTTCATCAGGAGAAATCAGTGTGACTCAGACTCCAGGATCTCAGTCTGTTGCTGCAGGACAAACTGTTTCTATCAGATGTAAAACTGACACACTGATAGGTGATGACATGAACTGGTATCTTCAGAAACCTGGAGAAGCTCCTAAACTCCTGATTTATGATACAACAGCTCGTCAGTCAGGAGTTCCAGATCGTTTTGGAGCAAGTTGCTCAGGAACTGACTTCACTCTGACCATCAGTGGAGTTCAGCCTGCAGATGCAGGAGTTTATTACTGTCAGCAGCATAACAGCTACCCACTCACACAGTGATACAACGCCGTACAAAAACCTCCTTCAGCTGCAGAGGAACTGATCCACAGCTGTTCTGAAGCAGTTTTACTCAGAGTGAAAATCATCAAACATAAACCTGTTAAAACAGATTTTGTTTAGTTTTGAACAGATGAAATAAAAATCAAATCTCATTGTAAATGTCATCACATGTTCTGATAAAATCCCTCACAGATTTACCCACAGAAACGTTTCTAACACATGATAAACAATCTCACTGAAGCTGAATCTCCTCTAGAGAACAGCCTCGCTCAGTTTGAAATCATTGTTTCAGTGATTAAAGCAGCAAATCATGTCAGAAACAATCATCACCTGCTTTGGATTTTCTGTAGAAGTCTTCATTTTTTTCTTACTGACTAAACAATATTTAACCTTTTAGTAAAAAGTAAAAATATACAGTTTATAAAATCTGTTGACAGAATAATGCAGAAACGGCTTCATTTGATTTTCTTAACTAACAAAAGTGAATTGATTTCCTATAAGTTGATTAAATATATAATTTAATGTCTCAGTTAATAACTTTATGATGAAATTCAACACTTTGGGACAAATATTTATTTTTAGATTAATTATCCTTTTACAATCCATCATAACTAATTTTAGGTTTTCTATAAATAACTTTAGTGTCAGAAATGATTCATCAAAGATCTCAAAGTTCATGAAGAGCACCGCTGAATAAATAAATGTTATTTTGACTGAACCTGGTTCATTTCAATCAATATTCTTACAAGAAGATAATTAAACCAGATCCTTTAAGAACACCTGAAGATTTTTAGAAAAAGTCTGAAATTTTTTCCCTAAACTGACTTTATTGAATCTGTCAGAAAAGAAACTTGTAAAAGTCTGAAAACGTCTCACTGAGTCGTTGAAGTAAGTTTATGTAATAGAAGTTATTGATTTTTGCTCAAAAGTGAATCATTAAATTTAACCTTCAAGATTAAAAGCTGAAAAAGTTAATTATATAATAAAAATCACCAACAGACATGATGAAACATTTTTATTGTTTAGAAAACCACAAGTTGTACCACATTTACCAAAAATATTTCAGGGGAAAATCAGGAATAATTAAAGAATCTTCAGGAAGAGCAACGACAGTAAAATAAGAAACACATTCCCAGTAATTCAGCTCAGTACTGGGAACACTGGTCTCTCCTGAGTGACTCTGAGACTGGAGACTGGGAGCCCTGGGTGGCCTCACAGGTCACAGAGCCCACCTTCCTCCACTGGTCTGCAGTGAGCCTCAGGGTGCTGCTCCAGCTGTAGAGGCCGTCCTTCATCACCACGGGGCTCCTGCTCTCCTCCCAGCTGCTGCTGCTGCTGCTGCCGTCCACCTTCCAGGACAGACTCCAGTCTGAGGGGAAGCCCTTGTTGGCCAGACACATGAGCGTGGCCTTCCCCTGCTGCAGCTCCTCACTGGCGGGAGGCAGCACCGTCAGGATGGGACGGGTATCACCTAGGAGACACCAATCAGGTCAGAGATCAGAAGCAGTTTGACTTTTTCTCATCAGGAAGTTTCTACCAGATGTTTTTCTGCTCCAGCAGTCTGACTCTCACACCTTGTTTCACTTCCTTTATAGAAACCTGTCAGTTTATCAGCTACAAGAGAATAAAACTCTTTCAAATGAAAAGGAAGAAATGTGTCGTCTTCACAGGCCTTAATAGAAACATTTAGAACAGAGTTTGTTTGTAACATTAGAAAAACAACATTTTAATCCTAATTCAGATGAACTATGTTTATGTGAAAGGGAAATACTGTAGACTACTTTATACAACGTTTTAAATGACTTAAATTCTAGAAGTCTTATTACATCAGTTTTACTGTTATTAGGACAAAATGACTTTGTTCATTTTCATGTAAAGAATCATGTCTGATAAGAAACAACAAGACAAAAAGCTTTTCCTAAATAAATCATCAATTAGAAAGAATTGGTAGATTTTCTCTTTCTGACTCCTAATTGTTTTTGACAGAATAACAAATAAAACTGAATTCATTTAACACTCAAAGGAGTGAAGACAAACACACACTTGCTGGTATTAATTTAAGTCTGAATCATTTGCACTTAAAGTAACTTTATCTCCACATCAGACACAAAAACTAATAACATGATTTTAATTGACCTCCAACATAAAGTCAGGTTCTGGTTCTAGTGACACAAACTGAGCCGTCGTACAAAAACCTCTGACTGTAGAGAGTCACGGCTCTGAGTTTGTTACACTGAACTAAAACTACAATCCTTCAAAATAAAACTTCATCACCTAAAATATGAAATCTGTTCCTTTTTGTTCACACTATAAATTCATGTTTGATTTACTGACATTTATATTTAAATCATCACATTCATTTTGCATCTTAACTTTTAGGAAGCTATTTTGAAAATGTGGTTGCTGTTATATAAAAAATAAACATTCAATATTTTAAAATGAGAAAAGAAAACATTTAAACTCACCTCCAACCTCCAGTCTGGTTCCTCCACCAAACGTCCACCACAGTGATGCAAACTGGTTGAGTCGTCGTACAAAAACCTCTGACTGTAGAGAGACACGGCTCTCTGAGTCTGACACAAACAACCTGCAGAACAGATCATTTATTTATAAATTTGTGCATTTTAAGGCATTTCTTAATGTAATTAATACTAATATACAAACAGAATCAGTAAATAAAATAATAATTAACATAAAATCAGTGAGCAAAGAGAACAGATTAAAAATGAGCTGAAGATTCTGTAGAGAAGTCAGATGAACAAAGAATTAAAAACAACAAAAAAAATTAACTTAGTTCATTTATTTTATGCAGAAAACATTTATTTCTAGTTTGGGAATAATGATGCATGTGTAAAAAATAGTTTAGAAATGAAGCATGCATTCATTTTTAAAACAGCATAAAGTCATGAAAACAGAAGAATGAAAAGAAAACAGTTGATGTAATTAATGGGTAAAAAAAAGGGAATAACTCATTGTTATCATAATGATCCATGATCCTGCTGTAGTGAGTGATCAGATTTCCATAGAGCATGACTTTGCATCAGCAGCACCATGCTCCAGTGCTCTGGGAGAGTTTATAGTCCTGAGAGTTGAAGACTGGATGACTGACAGCTGTCCTTCATCACAACACAAGACTTGGAAATCCTCCTGATCAAAAACATGACTTTGATCTGCGTCCTCATCTGGACTCTCCTCTGCTGCTGCTTCACAGGTAAAGTCCAGAGAATCCAACTCCTCTCCTCTATGAACATCTGTCCCTCTGAAATGAAGCCCACAAAAGCATCAAGCTGCTTTCTGTTTTTGTCTCCTCAGAGTCCAGAGGTCAGGTCACAGTGACTCAGTCTGCAGCAGTGAGCTCTGCTGTGGGACGCTCCGTCTCCATCACATATAGAACCAGTCAGAATGTTTATAGCAGCAACTATTTAGCCTGGTACCAACAGAAAGATGGACAAACTCCTAAACTCCTCATTTATCTTGCTACCACCCGACAATCAGGGGTTTCAGATCGTTTTACAGGCAGTGGATCAAACTCTGACTTCACTCTGACCATCAGTGGAGTTCAGGCTGAAGATGCTGCAGTTTATTACTGTCAGAGTTTTCACTATCCCAACAGCCAGCACGTGTTCACACAGTGAAAAACCGTCGTACAAAAACCTCCCTCAGTCTGACTGAACAGAAACTAACAGCTGCTCCAGAAACTGATGAACTCACTGATTATTTATTCTCTCACACTAAACTGAATAATTCCCCTACAGGAAACAAGAATCATTGATTTTATTAATATGGTTTATTTTTGTCTTTTAAAATTAAGACAATATGTTTATTTATAGAATTTTGTTGTTGAAGTTGTTGATAAAATTCAGGAAAATGTTGTAGAAAGATTTTCGTCTTTTTAAAAATAAACATATTTTTAAATATACAATGAAACACTAAAGCTTATTTTTTACTTTACTGATCAACAGATCAGTAAGATTTAATAATTACATGTTTATTAATCCTGATGTGGTTTTATTTTTTTATAAATAAAAAGTTTTAATCCTCTAATTTTAAACATAAAAGCTCAAAGATCTCCAGACTTTGACACCAACAAATGTATTAAGCTAAAGACAAAGACTTAAGTTACTCAAGAGTCTCAGTTATTTATTCCAGAACACGTTGTAGGAAGTTAAACCTGCTGAATAAAAGTTTCTGGAGTTGAAATTGTTTCCAACAAATAAAAGTGAATAAAAAAGTGTGACATGCAGGAACAGATCAGGCTCTTTAAGAGATCTAGATTTTATTTTAGATTTCTAGATTTTTACCTAGAATTGACTCAGTGAAAACTTACATAAGATGTTTGGTTTATTATTCTGTGTTTGGAGTTGAAACGTTAACTAAGCTCATGTCACACCAGATTAAAAAGGTTTTAGTGGATTGTTGAAAACCTGAAAACTTTAACTTTTTAATTAGATTTTTTGCTTGAATCAATAAAGTTTCTTTTTTCTTTTCAGAAACAATAAATGAAAACAAACCTGTTTAATTCCTGGGTTTGATCTGAACAAACAGCATTTGGTTCAGAAGATTTTTACATTTCCTTACAACCTTCTAAATGTCTTTAAAGGAGTCATCACCTGAAATTTTCACTTTTCCACTTGAAAAAATGTCTATAATGGCTTCCTAATGATTGTTCACTGGCTGAGAAGCCGATATTTAACATTGAAGCGTTTGTTTAATCTTGCCTTCTTCAACCAGCTCACATGCACCCCACGAGCACGCGCACTCCAACACGAGAACTTGAGTTCTGGCCTATATGTCATCACAAAGGTCCAATATAAACAAATATGAACCAGCAGTGAACAAACCAGCACAACAAAGCTCATTTCATAACGTGAAACGCATAAATGATGTCTTACCGTTGACGACTCATGTTATAATCCGTGTTATGGGAAACAAAACTCCACTCAGTTTGTGTATTCCATCTTCACAACAGCATAAGAGCCGATGCCTGGCTGTTAGCTTGCTTTGTCCCAACTCAACAACAAAGGAGGGCGCCATTACGCACAAGGCGAGGCTCGGGCTCGTACATACACGGTTAGATCCCGTAGGTCACTGCCAGGTCAGGTTCAGTTATAACTTTTGTTGTTTTGGAGCAAGACGCTGAAGCCGCTTCCTGCTTCCTTCCACCAATCAACTCGCTCCTCAGTCCCACGCGCGTCCGAGACAGCCGAAATATCGCGTGTGATCTCGCGAGAAAATATGCCCTTTACAAAAAAAGGATTAAAAAATCACATTTTAAATTTATTTTTCCAATACAATTTATTTTAATGGTCTAAAAGACTATAATAGGACGTAGATATCCACGGTATTATAGGTGCTGACTCCTTTAATAGATTAATCTGCTACAACTAAATATGTGAAAACAATGAGGCTGATTTTGTTTTGAGTTTATTGCTTATAAAACAAGTTTTATTTAATAATATGCAGCTTAAAACAAATCAGACTGAGAGAATTAGCAAAGTAAAACTGGCATCATAATCCCAGACAGTCCCATCAGTACTGGGAACACTGGTCTCTCCTGAGTGACTCTGAGACTGGAGACTGGGAGCCCTGGGTGGCCTCACAGGTCACAGAGCCCACCTTCCTCCACTGGTCTGCAGTGAGCCTCAGGGTGCTGCTCCAGCTGTAGAGGCCGTCCTTCATCACCACGGGGCTCCTGCTCTCCTCCCAGCTGCTGCTGCTGCTGCTGCTGCTGCTGCCGGCCACCTTCCAGGACAGACTCCAGTCTGAGGGGAAGCCCTTGTTGGCCAGACACATGAGCGTGGCCTTCCCCTGCTGCAGCTCCTCACTGGAGGGAGGCAGCACCGTCAAGATGGGACGGGTATCACCTAGGAGACACCAATCAGGTAGAGATCAGAAGCAGTTTGACTTTTTCTCATCAGGAAGTTTCTACCAGATGTGTTGGCGCAGTCATGCTGAGTAAGAAAACTGGTAACGGAGGACAAATTGACACAGAGTCGTCATTTACGTTTGGCCTGCACACTCTCTTCATGAATGAGCAGTCCTTTTATTTCTCACAGGTGTGTAGCTCCGCCCACAACCCGATTGCTGGTTATTCAATTTAGGAACACAAACAGATCCCAATAGTCAACACCCCCACTTGTTCTTAAATTGACCAAAACAATAATAATACATTACAGTGCATCAAATACAAAAAACACATCTTCAAATGCCAAATATAGAAATCACAAACTTATCCATCCTTGTTTTGGACATAGGTTTGGTAAAAACATCTGCTACCATTCCCTCTGTAGGACAGTAGTGAATGGTTATTTTGCCATCACTGAGTACAGAACGGACAAAATGATATCGAATATCAATGTGCTTACAGCGTTGGCGACGGACTGGGTTCCTTGAAAGGGCAATAGCACCTTGGTTATCTTCAAAAATAGTTACAGGTGAATATTTTACCCCACTGTCCATTCCAGCAAGCAACTGTACAAGGTAAAGACTTTCCTGAGCAGTAGCTGACAAAGCCATGTATTCTGCTTCGCATGTGGATAAAGCCACAGTGGATTGTTTCTTTGACTTCCAGGAAATAATAGGCCCACTCTTGGACAATGTAAAACAGTAGCCCGTAACACTGCGCCTGTCATTCTGGTCTGCTCCCCAGTCTGCATCACTATAGGCCTCAAGTTTCAGATCGACATTAGGTTCCTGTTTTCTGAAACACAGTTCCTGGTCCATAGTGCCTTTCAAATACCTCAACACATGTTTAGCTACAACCCAATGTTGTTGTTTTGGTTCAGACAGATATTGTGATAATTTACCAACAATGTAACTCAGATCTGGTCGAGTACATGTCATTAGATAAATTAAACTGCCAACCACTTCTCGATATTTCTTTGAGTCAGCAGGTTCACCCTCACTGTCAAACTTAGTTTTCATTTCACATGGTGTTGACCTTGGCTTGCAATCAGTCATGTCAAATCTTTCCAAAATCTTGGTAATGCATCGTTTTTGGTTCATCTTTATTTCTCCTTGTTTCTGGGCAAAGTCAATGCCAAGGAAATGTCTCAGTTTTCCAAGATCTTTCATTCTGAATTCTGCTCCTAGCATTTCCTTCACATTTTTGAGGATTTGACAATCACTTGCTGCAATAATAAGAGCATCAACCCAAACAATCAATATGACCTTTTCATCATCATCATCATACTGTTTACTGTAAACACAGAAATCTGCTGTATTTTGGACAAAACCCTTTTTAACAAGAAAATCATGAAGCATTTTATTCCAGTTACGTCCTGACTGCTTCAGACCATACAATGACTTGTTGAGCTTGCACACCAATTTTTCTCCCGCTTTTGACTTGACCTCAAATCCTTCAGGTTGCTCTATATAAACCTCACAATCTATGGGGGCATGCAAATATGCAGTTTTGACATCCATCTGGTGGAGATCTAAATCGTACTGAGTTGCGAGCTGCATTAAAACACGTAATGATGTCATATCAGCAGTGGGTGAGAAGGTCTCATTATAATCAATACCAAACACTTGATTATAACCTTTTGCCACATATCTGGCCTTGTATGTTGTCTAAATAGGATTTTCCTTGACAGCATAAACCCATCTACCCCCCACTGCATGTTTACCTTCAGGTAAGGATGTTAACGTGTAGGTGTCGTTCTCTAGAAGAGAATCAATTTCATCTTTCATAGCCTTAGCCCACTGCTCTGATTCTGAAGAGCTCAATGCCTCCTGTAATGTCCTGGGAACATCACATGCCACACGATAACAATAATCTACATTTATCGCATGATCTTCAGACTTTACTTGATAATCACAGTCTGTATAATACTGAGGTGGTCTTCTCTCTCTCTTTGGGTAACGAGTAATGTCACAACTCTCCCTTTCACCTTTAATGCTGGTGTTAGGGTCACACACCTCTGTTTTCATCTCTTGGGGGACTACATTGGTCACATCAGGTGTTGGTGTAACTGTCTCAGCTCTATTCCTATGTGGCCAATGGTCATACATGCTGTCATCTGTCTGAGTGTTCTGTTCATTTGTTTGCGTTGACACAAATTTCACTAACCGGTTCCTCAATATTTTGCCAGTGTCTGGGAAGAAAACTAAAAATGCAGGGCTGTTTTTGTCATAGCCTACAAATATCCCCTTTTCACAGCGTGGGTCCAACTTTCTTTTATCATGTCTGTAAACAAAACACCCTGAGCCAAATGCTCTCATTTTAGACAGGTCTGGCTGTTTCCCAGTTAGCAGATAATATAGAGTTTGTTCAAGACGTCTGTTATAGCACCTATTTCTGATTATAGCAGCAGTCTGTACGGCATATGTCCACAACTCTTTGGGTAGCCTACTCTCAATCAACATACATCTTGCCATCTCAAACAAGGTCCTCCATGCTCTTTCTGCTGTCCCATTCTGATGGGGTGAGTAAGGAGCTGAGGTTTCATGTCTGATAGCATTTTTACTGAGCAGTGATTGAAACACCGAAGATGTAAATTCTGTTCCATTATCAGATCTTATGCATTTGATTTTCCCATAAGGGGCAACATCAGCAATGAATCTCTCAGTAGCTTTAACAGTATCACTCTTAGCTTTAAGGAAATAAGTGAACATGGCTCCTGAATAGTCATCTGTGAATACGACAGCAAATCTGAAACCATCTTTACCTGCTGGCTCTATCGGCCCAGCCAGGTCAGTGTGAACAAGTTCAAGCACTGCTTTAGCCTTCTCATCTAGCTCTGTATTTCTACTTTGTGCAAACTTTCCTTTAATACNGCGGTGCCTTTCTTTAACGCAATCCCGCTGGCCCGCTCACCATCAGCCAACTCCAGGATATGGCTCTGCGGTGTGAAGTTTGGATCAAACTCCTCAAAAATGCCACCATCAGTGATGATATGCTTCGTTGCTCCTGAGTCGACCATGAGGCCCTTCGTCTTCACAAAGCTGCCCGGAGCGTCATCCAGCCGCACCTTGAAAGCAAATGTGTGGTCCTCTTCGTCCACCGCTTGCTTCACCTTGTCCCGCTTTCTCCGTCGACAGTGTGCGTCTTTGTGCGTGGCGCTCTTACAGAAACCGCACCATTGTCTCAGCTCTCGGCGCTCCCCGGCTGATGTGCATTCCGCAGCTTTGTGGCCTTTTTGTCCACAGGAGTAACAGGTGAGTCTCGTACTCCAGGTGTCTCTACCCGTCACCTTCATCACACTGTCCTCTCCTGACCCGGAAGCACCAAACTTTTCTGTGCTCTCGTAGCTTCTCAGTCTTGTTTTGAAGTCTGCAAACGTTAATTTTTCATCACTCTGCGTGACGTGAACAGAAAATGGTTTGAATGCATCAGGCAGGCCTTTTAAAATCATCGCTGTCAATAAACCATCACTCAGTGTCTCTCCTGCATTACGCAGTGCCGTAATGGCTTCTTCTTCTTCTTCAATGCGGAAAGGCAGACTGGACGCCCACTGGCGTATTGCTGCCCCAACAACCAGTCCCAGCAACAACCTAGGTCACACCCGGTCATAAACCCCCACCGCACGCAAAAACCGCATAAGCGCCCTCACCCTGCGCTCATCATCAGAAACCAAAAGCGAGGCCAAGGTGAACACAGTGACCCCAGCGCCAGTCAAGGCACCAAAGAACACCCGACGCTGCGCCGCGTACCGCTTGCAATGTAAAAGGACGTGACCCACCGTCTCCAAAGCCCCACAGTCACAACCCCCATCCACATGACCCAGGCCAGCCCGAAGTCCACAATGCCCCAACCGCAACCTGGACAGTACCACAGAGTCCCGCCTCCTCAAACCACATCCAGGTCTCACCTGCCCCACCACCCGCTGCAACCCATAAAAGGCCCTGCCCTTCCCACCCCCATCCCAAGCGGCCTGCCAAAGAGCCCTAGTCTCCCGGTCCACCTCAGCGTAAACTTCTGGTCGACCATAACCCACCACCCACCCTACCTCAACCCGCGTCAGCGCACTCTTGGCTACACTGTCTGCCCACTCATTCCCCTCCACCCCCACATGAGCAGGCACCCAAAGAAAAGCCACCACACACCCCAATGCCGCAAGTCTATGCAGAGACAACCGTACCTCGCATACCAAATCCGGTCGAGACCTGGACCCCGCCCCGCCCAATGCCATCAGAGCCGCCGCCGAATCACTGCATATAACAGCGCTCACAGGACGTCGCACCTCCAGCCAGGACAAGGCACGTACAATCGCTGCCAGCTCCGCCGTGAACACAGTGCTCCCATCAGAAATCCGGCACCCAAAACAAAAACCCACCTGGGGAACCACCACCCCCACCGCTACCCTGCCACTAACCGGATCCTTGGAACCGTCCGTAAAAACACGCAAAAAGCCCCCCCACTCCCCCTCCAAGCGGGCCACAGTTGCTAACGCAGAGCCCCCACACCGGCCCCGACCCAATAAGGAGAGGTCAACCTCCGGCTCACACAAAAGCCACGGCGGCACCTCCGGCCAAACCAGGGGGGAACACACCTGCCACTCCAAAAACCCCATCCCCTCTGCCATCTCCCTCAGCTGCCCAGCAAAATAACCCCCACCCCTCGAAATCCGTCGGCCAAATTCCCAATGGCTAACCAACACACCTCCGACAGGGGACAACTCCCCCATCCCCTTCACCCGCAAGAGAAACCGGAGCCCAAGCTTAACCCGCCGCAACCCCAAAGGCATCTCACCCATCTCCACCTGGAGGGCCGCAATAGGGGTGGACCGAAATGCACCACAACACACCCGCAATGCCTTGGCCTGCACCACGTCCAACGACTTCAACACCGAAGGTGCCGCAGACCCATACAACACACAGCCGTAATCTAATACGGACCGTATTGCAGCCCGATAAACAAGCACCAAGGACCCCCTGTCCGCCCCCCAATCTGTGCCCGCCAAACACCGCAAGACATTCAGGATCCGGCCACACCTAGCCACCACGCGGGCCACATGTTCCCGCCAAGTCAACCTTTCGTCCAGCCACAACCCCAAATACCTAATAAAGGAAACCCTCTCCAGCTCCTGCGAGCCGAGCNCCACACGATAACAATAATCTACATTTATCACATGATCTTCAGACTTTACTTGATAATCACAGTCTGTATAATACTGAGGTGGTCTTCTCTCTCTCTTTGGGTAACGAGTAATGTCACAACTCTCCCTTTCACCTTTAATGCTGGTGTTAGGGTCACACACCTCTGTTTTCATCTCTTGGGGGACTACATTGGTCACATCAGGTGTTGGTGTAACTGTCTCAGCTCTATTCCTATGTGGCCAATGGTCATACATGCTGTCATCTGTCTGAGTGTTCTGTTCATTTGTTTGCGTTGACACAAATTTCACTAACCGGTTCCTCAATACTTTGCCAGTGTCTGGGAAGAAAACTAAAAATGCAGGGCTGTTTTTGTCATAGCCTACAAATATCCCCTTTTCACAGTGTGGGTCCAACTTTCTTTTATCATGTCTGTAAACAAAACACCCTGAGCCAAATGCTCTCATTTTAGACAGGTCTGGCTGTTTCCCAGTTAGCAGATAATATGGAGTTTGTTCAAGACGTCTGTTATAGCACCTATTTCTGATTATAGCAGCAGTCTGTACGGCATATGTCCACAACTCTTTGGGTAGCCTACTCTCAATCAACATACATCTTGCCATCTCAAACAAGGTCCTCCATGCTCTTTCTGCTGTCCCATTCTGATGGGGTGAGTAAGGAGCTGAGGTTTCATGTCTGATAGCATTTTTACTGAGCAGTGATTGAAACACCGAAGATGTAAATTCTGTTCCATTATCAGATCTTATGCATTTGATTTTCCCATAAGGGGCAACATCAGCAATGAATCTCTCAGTAGCTTTAACAGTATCACTCTTAGCTTTAAGGAAATAAGTGAACATGGCTCCTGAATAGTCATCCGTGAATACGACAGCAAATCTGAAACCATCTTTACCTGCTGGCTCTATCGGCCCAGCCAGGTCAGTGTGAACAAGTTCAAGCACTGCTTTAGCCTTCTCATCTAGCTCTGTATTTCTACTTTGTGCAAACTTTCCTTTAATACACACTTCACATTTCTGATTGGCTGTCTTGCTCTTCCCTTCAATTCTCATACCTTTTGTGACGTTTTCCAGTTTCAGTACATCGTCATAATTACAGTGACCCAATATTTTATGCCACGTCTGAACATCATAACACACATTGCATTCATCAACTTCACTCTGCAGAGTACTTAAATAAAATAGTCTGTCGTGTGTGTCAATTTCAAAAGTCATACCGTTTTTATGGATGAGCCGGTTCTGTCCTTCTTTGAAGATGACTGTCGCTCCTTGCGCTGTGGCCGCTTTGACTGAAAATATATCCTGTGAAAATGATGGGACGTAGAGTGCCTCCTTCAACCTTATCTCCACATATTGGCCTCTACTGTTCTTCATGCACACTTTGGCGGTGCCTTTCTTTAACGCAATCCCGCTGGCCCGCTCACCATCAGCCAACTCCAGGATATGGCTCTGCGGTGTGAAGTTTGGATCAAACTCCTCAAAAATGCCACCATCAGTGATGATATGCTTCGTTGCTCCTGAGTCGACCATGAGGCCCTTCGTCTTCACAAAGCTGCCCGGAGCGTCATCCAGCCGCACCTTGAAAGCAAATGTGTGGTCCTCTTCGTCCACCGCTTGCTTCACCTTGTCCCGCTTTCTCCGTCGACAGTGTGCGTCTTTGTGCGTGGCGTTCTTACAGAAACCGCACCATTGCCTCAGCTCTCGGCGCTTCCCGGCTGATGTGCATTCCGCAGCTTTGTGGCCTTTTTGTCCACAGGAGTAACAGGTGAGTCTCGTACTCCAGGTGTCTCTACCAGTCACCTTCATCACACTGTCCTCTCCTGACCCGGAAGCACCAAACTTTTCTGTGCTCTCGTAGCTTCTCAGTCTTGTTTTGAAGTCTGCAAACGTTAATTTTTCATCACTCTGCGTGACGTGAACAGAAAATGGTTTGAATGCATCAGGCAGGCCTTTTAAAATCATCGCTGTCAATAAACCATCACTCAGTGTCTCTCCTGCATTACGCAGTGCCGTAATGGCTGTCTCTGCCCGGATAATATAATCTGTGACGCTTTCATTCACACCTTTTTGGAGAGACGTCAACTCCGTGTACAAACTGATGATGCGCGGCTTCCCTTTTCCTGCATAATGGTCGCGCAGGATCCGCAGCGCCTTCCTGCCATCATCTGCGGCGTCTCTCATTACCAGGGACAAACTTTTATCGTCCAAGAGCTGAATTAGAACAGCGTATGCTTCCTCATTTTTGCTGGAATCCNCAGCCTCTGGCCCCGCCCCAGACTTACAACCACCCCGAACATCCTCCCCGGCAACGCGCCCCATCCGACGCACCGCCTCAGCATAGGACACCCTATGCTCCGAGCGGAAGGCCTCGACAGACACTGCCTCACGATAAAAGGAACAACCACGGAAAGTCACCTGATGTGCGCCCCCACAATTAGAGCACCGGAGGGCCGCCTCACATTGGCGGCCATCATGGTCACCCCCACACCTCTTACACCTCTGACTCTCCGTACAAACTCCTGCCACATGGCCAAACTTCTGGCACCGAAAACACCTCAACGGGGCCTCCTCAAAAGCCCTAACAGAGTAGCTAACGTAACCCAACATGACCTTGTCAGGCAGAGCAGCACCTCCAAATGTCAACAACAAGGGCGTCGACCCCCGGGCATTATAACCCAAACGCTTCACCGCCGTCACAGTACCCCCTCGCAAGCAGCGAAGCACCTCAGACTCCGGAACGTCATTGGGAACGTTATACACAACCCCTTTAACACCAACCTCCACACTCGGCACAGACACATCAACATCAAGATCCACAAATCGCTTAAGCAGGAGAGCCTTATCCCGCTGCGCCCCAGACCCACACACAACCAACAATACACCACCAGGCAACACAGTAGCGTCCACCACATCCCCCAACTTGTCCTTCAACTCCTTAGACAACCTCATCGGGCTAACCGAGGAAAAACCACCCCCACTCACCGCCCTCAAGCGCACCACCAGGCCCGATCCCCCAACACCTCCAGTCCGCTGCTGTTTAGCCGCGCCATCCACCTCTACCCCATCCGGAGACGTGTCCGCACGATCCCTCTTCGAAGCGCCCCTACCGTCCGACGACACAGTCCCCCCAACACCATCGCAGGACCGTCGCCCCATCCCCCACTAGATTGATCGAGAACAGAGCAGGAAAAACCGTCTTACCGGACCTTACAGGCCGTCGGCCGATCCCCCGACTCCCCTCCCGTTCAATCCCAGCTCCCTGCGCAGTTGGCGGCTAACCGCAGAGCCCAGACCGATAGGAGCTCAGACACAGCGACCACGAGTCTGCCCTGTCAGGCAACACCTCTATTCCAACAGGTGGCTAAGCTTTTTAGCTAACGGTTGAGGCGTCTCCTCCTCGGGTCAGAGGAGCTTCGCGTGACCAGCTAACAGTTCGCGGTCAGCTAGCTAGTTAGCTAGCACCGTTACGGTTAGCTAATCAATCGATAGATTATCCGCCGTAATGGCTGTCTCTGCCCGGATAATATAATCTGTGACGCTTTCATTCACACCTTTTTGGAGAGACGTCAACTCCGTGTACAAACTGATGATGCGCGGCTTCCCTTTTCCTGCATAATGGTCGCGCAGGATCCGCAGCGCCTTCCTGCCATCATCTGCGGCGTCTCTCATTACCAGGGACAAACTTTTATCGTCCAAGAGCTGAATTAGAACAGCGTATGCTTCCTCATTTTTGCTGGAATCCTCCGCGTCTTCCTCATCATCATCTGCAGCTGGATCGTCACTCAGGATGATGGATTTTAGGCCAAGCAGGCGCAAATGCGCTAGGAATTTCGTTTCCCACAGTTCATAATTCTTTTCATCTCCGTCAAAACATAATCGATTCCATCGGCCTCCAAACTCTTTACTGGGCCCATAACCTGTTGGCGCAGTCATGCTGAGTAAGAAAACTGGTAACGGAGGACAAATTGACACAGAGTCGTCATTTACGTTTGGCCTGCACACTCTCTTCATGAATGAGCAGTCCTTTTATTTCTCACAGGTGTGTAGCTCCGCCCACAACCCGATTGCTGGTTATTCAATTTAGGAACACAAACAGATCCCAAATTTTTCTGCTCCAGCAGTCTGACTCTCACACCTTGTTTCACTTCCTTTATGGAAACCTGTCAGTTTATCAGCTACAAGAGAATAAAACTGTTTCAAATTAAGTAGAAACAATTCTGTTTTCTTCACAGGCCTTTTAACATTTAACAGTTTTTTGGTCAACATCTGAAAAAAAGACAAACATTTCTTCCTAATTAAATTTAGTTTGTAAAAGAAGGTAAATAAACTTATTTTAAAAACGGTCTTCACAAAACGTGGAAATATAAAGTAAACATAGAATTCCTTGAAAATATCATAGGACTGCATGTTTGTCTTATTAATAATTTTCAAAAAAACAACCAAACAAACAAAAAAATTAGCTATCCCTAATTTTACTTTATTTCCATCAAAGCATTACCAAAAAAGCAAAATGAACATCCCAAAAAAATGTTAAAAATAAATATTTGAATAAAAAGGTTTTTATATTTCAGCTTTTTGACCTCTTGAGATTTTTTTTAATATATAAAATAACAAACAAAACTGCTTTCATCTAACACTCAAAGAAGTGGACACAGACCAATGCTAGTGTTCATTTAACTCTGGTAAATTTACAATGTGTGTTTATCTGTAAATCAGACACCAAAACTTTTTAAAAGCACAAATATTTCTGCTTCTAATCTGATTTTAATGAATCCTCCAACATAAAGTCAGGTTCTGGTTCTAGTGACACAAACTGAGCCGTCGTACAAAAACCTCTGACTGTAGAGAGACACGGCTCTCTGAGTCTGACACAAACAAACTCACCAGTTTACACTAAATTAGACATTTGTCAGCTAAAATTTAAATACCTATTAGTTTTAATTCTGAACAACAAAACAATGTTTTATTGTCTTAAATGATTAAAAATGTAAAAGTAAGCAATGAGTAGAGACATAATTTTAGTTTAAGTTCTGATAAATTTATTGATTAGTCGTACAGAATCCCAAACATGTTGTGACTGATTTAATGAATGTTATTGGTTTCATTTTGAGCTTTTAATGCATAAAAAATAGTTATGTTAAAAAGAATTAAAAAAGTAAATCTCAAACATAAATTATAATTCAAAATTGCTCCCACAAGATAAATTTAGATGATTCCAACAGATCATCAGACTGATCCATGATCCTGCTGGAGTGAGTGATCAGATTTCCATAGAGCATGACTTTGCATCAGCAGCACCATGCTCCAGTGCTCTGGGAGAGTTTATAGTCCTGAGAGTTGAAGACTGGATGACTGACAGCTGTCCTTCATCACAACACAAGACTTGGAAATCCTCCTGATCAAAAACATGACTTTGATCTGCGTCCTCATCTGGACTCTCCTCTGCTGCTGCTTCACAGGTAAAGTCCAGAGAATCCAACTCCTCTCCTCTATGAACATCTGTCCCTCTGAAATGAAGCCCACAAAAGCATCAAGCTGCTTTCTGTTTTTGTCTCCTCAGAGTCCAGAGGTCAGGTCACAGTGACTCAGTCTGCAGCAGTGAGCTCTGCTGTGGGACGCTCCGTCTCCATCCCATGTAGAACCAGTCAGAATGTTTATAGCAACAACTATTTAGCCTGGTACCAACAGAAAGATGGACAAACTCCTAAACTCCTCATTTATTATGCTAGCACCCGACAATCAGGGATTTCAGATCGTTTTACAGGCAGTGGATCAAACTCTGACTTCACTCTGACCATCAGTGGAGTTCAGGCTGAAGATGCTGCAGTTTATTACTGTCAGAGTGCTCATGTCATCAGTGGCTCATGGGTGTTCACACAGTGAAAAACAGCTGTACAAAAACCTCCCTCAGTCTGACTGAAGAGAAACTGCAGCTGAAAGCTTCAACAGTCATTTCACTGATGGCATAAACACATGTGGCAACATCTGAAAAAAGTTTACTAGAAATTTCAGCCTGATTGAAATATTTTACAGAGACAAAAATTTAAAAAAATTTCTGAAATTGCAAAAATGACAGTTGTACATGAGGAGTCAGACACACTGAGGAGGATCTTTGTTAAGGCTGAAGATGCTGCAGTTTATTACTGTCAGAGTTAACACAGCGGTGGTGTGTTCACACAGTGAAAAACCATCATACAAAAACCTCCCTCAGCCAGACTGAACAGAAACTGAACTCAGTGATGCACATAAATGAAACAAACTAACACCTTTAAATTCATCTCTCAATTTCTTTTGCTGTGTTTTAAATACATCTTCATTCACTTAGATACATAAACATCACACTATTGTAGCTGAACTAAGGATAGGGACGTTTTATTGTCCATAATTGTGGTAAACCTACCAAAGATCAGACATCTCTGACACACAACAGCATATTTTAGTTATCTGTCATAATTGCTTTAAATTCCTACATTTACTTTATAAAAACATTTAGAAATATTCTGACATTTCTTCCACATCGTAAATTTCCAACGCCCCTAAACAAACAAACAAACAATAAAAAAGGATGAAAAAACAAACATTATAAACCTGCTTTTAGCACCCCCTAGTGTCTGTTTGTAGAACCAAAAGCAAAACTTATCTCCTCGCTGTGCGTTCGTCTTTTTAACACCTTAATCTAACTGCTGAAATATCTCCTCAGCCTTCATTAGTGTCTACAGGAGCGGTTCATCACTAAATCAAACAAATCAGCTGTGTTCATGATCTAAAACATGCAGGAAACATGCTGGAAGCAGACTGCAGCACCATAACCACCAGATGGTATCTGAGACTGAAGGGCTTCAAAACATCTCCAAAGGCCTCGTCTCATTGAACACCACAGAACTGACTGTTTGGACTTTACAAGAGAACACCAAACATGGAACATTGAGAGGTGGAAGAAAGTTTTGTTCTCTGATGAGAAGAAATTGAACCTTGGTGGTCCTGATTGTTTCCAACGTTACTGGCATGACAAGCAGATCCCACCTGAGATGTTTTCTGTGTGTCACAGTGGAGGGAGCACCATAATGGTCTGGGGTGCATTTTCCTTCAGTGGAACACTGGAGCTTCAGGAGGTGCAGGGGCGTCAGACGGCTGCTGGCTGTGTCCAGATGTTGCAGAGAGCATTCCTCATGACTGAGGGCTGTTGTCTGTGTGGTAACAACCCTAACCCAACAGGACAACACTGCAGTACACAGTGTCTGCAGGAAAAGGGACTTCTTCTTCCAGGAGAATAATATCACTGTTTTGGACCACCCTGTGTGTTCCTCTGGTCTAAATCCAACTGAGAACCATTGGGATGGATGGCAAGGGAAGTTTACAAAAATGGACAACAGTTCTAGACAGTAGATGCTCTTCATGCAGCCGTCGTCACCACATAGAACTGTTCCCATGCACCTCATGGAAAAGCTTGCATCAAGCATGCCATAATGAACTTTTGAAGTGATCAACAATAATGATAGAGCTACTCATGTTTGGAATTTTGATTTCTGTTTTTATTTTATTTTTTGGAGGCGTGATCCTAAACTTGTGGTCAGGTTTTCAGCCTGTTTCAGTTTAAAAGTTCTTTTCAATAAATTGCTGCTCAGAAAATGTTTTGTTTCACTCCCATTTCTTCTTGCTGCACGTTGAAGCTCTACTTAGAACCTTGTTAAGATCCAACCATGCAAAATATGATTTTTGGCCATTTTTCAAGTGGTCTTACCCTTCAATCGAGACTGTACAGATGCATCATTGTGGTTTTCCTGAGGATAGGAACATTTATTCTGTAATTATAATTATTTATATTTGAAAAACCCTAACTTACCAATAATCAGACATCTTGTCACGACCCTGTTCTGATCTCCTCAATTCTCCATTTCAGTCCTAATCCAGCCTCATAACTCCATCTCCAGCCTTCATTCCCCTCAGCCCAACATCCAGACTTCATTACCCAGCATGTCCCTCTACCCATGATGCCCCGCTCTGGACTTCCTGGCCACGTCAGCAGCCTGGGCCTATTTGAGGAAGTTAGAATCACAGACATATATCCACGTTATTTTTGAGTAGCCTCATGGAGAAACGCTGATGCAAACAACATCCGGTGAGATACCGGAAGTAGCACATACTCATTGCTTTGCATTTTGAGGTTTTGTTGCTAGTAGCAGTTTATTTGAACATTTGAAGAGGATTTTAAAAAATATTTACCCCCGAAAAATGTAGTCACACGCCTCGGGAAGATGTTGCGCTGTTGGCGCTTGTACTAACAACCAGAGAAAATTAAATTTGTAGCTACAAGAGCGATGTTTAGAACATGCACCTCCTGCACCTGCACCTGAGAGCGCGTGCAGCTGCGAGCATCGGTACGGTTCTCGCCGCCTCTCCAGAGATGAGGAACCCAGAAGGATGTGGCTGAAAAATCTTAACTTGAAACCACCACAAACTTTATTTGTGCGTTCCTTTCATTTTATTGTGAAAACCCCCAGAGAGGAACACCCGCATCCTACTTTGTAGTTGGATATGACAAAACTCCGGAGAAGAGACGCCGAGTAGTAAAGAGATCTGACAGCAGTCTCACAACAACAGGAATTATTTCATGTGTACAATTTTCTGAATAGTTATAATTTAATGTGCGTTTAGACTGCTGTTATTAACCTAAAAGTGCCATCCTGCTGTTTGTATTTCACCTGATGTAGAAACTAAAACCCAGGCTTGGTGATGAGGGATTTAAGGCTCTGACTCGGCTCTACGTCTGCTTTTAAAATAAATAAGATTGTGTCCCAACTCTTTCAACAAAACACCGACAACCTTATTACGATGTAGGTACTAATAAGCCTCAGAGCTTTTTAGATTGTTTATTGCCTCGCTGTCAGAGGCAACTGAGTTCAGAAAGTAGCTAAAATGCTACTGTACGTTAGCTTTGGCCAGACTTTAAGATCATCCCCCCCCCCCACCTCTCTGCTTCAGTAGGCAGACGGAGTGTAACGGTGTCCCGTTTGAGCTGTGACAGCTGGTGTTCATGCATGTTTTCAGTCTCTAAAAGCCCAGAAAAAGAGGATTAGCATGAAGGAATCGCTTCGTCTCAATGTAAACAAATGCGGACCGGAAGTTGCTTGCATCTTTTGCGCAAAGCATCACGGGCCGTAAGAATAACGTTGATACGTAGACGCCCCGTGGACTGGCGCTGCCTATTGGAGCTGCCGTAGTGGCCGGCCGCCATCTTAGATGGGTTTCCATTCGCCCCCAGTGCATTTATTTCTACTGAAGAAGGTGCTTACCCAGCTAAAAACACATTTTATCAAGTTTTTTCACAAAACCAGACACATATATTGCATAATTAAAATATAAATATAATTAAACAAAATAAATCAAAATAAATGAAAATAAAAAATCCCATCAGGAAGGCTAGAAAAGTCAATAGTAAATCCCACATGATCTGTTTTCAATACTGTGTCAGTTGTTGCAAATGTAGGCTGCACAAAAACGGTCATAGTTGCCCACTCTGCATTGACTTTAGAGAATGAGGAGACCCATCCAATATGGCGGTGATGCTGTTACACTCTCCAATACCCAATGGGGCGTCTACGTATTCATATCTATGGTTAGAATCACTAATCAGGGCTCAGTCATTGATTCAGGTTTCCTGATACATGTTTCCTGATCAGGGAGCTTACCGAGCCTTTTGCAGCATCCAGGTGTTATTGAGCCCTACGGTAGGGTGACCATATTTCCATTTTCGAAAAAGAGGACAGGGGATCTGTGCCTACCGATAACGTCACACCATGGGCGTCACACCCGTGGGGGATATGGGTGTTTTAACACCCACGCTTTTTCTAATAAGGAGGCTAAACACCCACCCCTCCACGCAGAACACGCGCTCCATGAGGGGCCTCGTTTTGCGCACGAGTACTCATTCTCCAAATGCGCAAAAGGCGCATCGCTGCCGCGTGCCGCAGACACAACACCGAATGCCACACAAACCACGTTGGGACCCATTTTTTTCCCGATGTTCTGTCAGAACACCTGGCTTAGAGCTAAAATATTAGATTCTGCCAACAAAATGGCTCTAGAACAATTCATATGTAAGCCGATGTGTTTTTGCAAACACTATAATTAATACTCGTGGGCAGGCTTTGAATTACACAGAGGATTCTGGGGGAGCCCAGTGACGGGGAGGGGGTGTCTCCATTGGTTTTCTTGTTTTAACACAGTATTATGATGTTTCATTTACCTTTAATCACTGACGGTTTCGGCGACTACTGTCGCCATCTTCAGAGTCACGCCGACTTGACGGCGTCACTTCCGCTGTTTATTTGCAGGCAGTAAGGGGCGTTGCCGCCCCCTACTGCCTGCGCCTTCCTGGTCGATCACCACGTCCCATGAATGATCCAGCGTGTACACTCCTTCATCCCTATTCATGATCCTGGGTCCACGTCTCCTTATCTTGATTGCTTCCTTTATCCATCGTCTGTAAGGCACGGGTAGGCAGTAGGGGGCGGCAACGCCCCTTACTGCCTGCAAATAAACAGCGGAAGTGACGCCGTCAAGTCGGCGTGACTCTGAAGATGGCGACAGTAGTCGCCGAAACCGTCAGTGATTAAAGGTAAATGAAACATCATAATACTGTGTTAAAACAAGAAAACCAATGGAGATGAAAAATAAACACAGGAAGAACATAACAAGAAGGTGGGGGGGTCTGTTTGCCTTGGCCCCCAAGATGCCTTGACACGGCCCTGGATGTGGGACGGAATTTAGAAGGTAATCTGAATTGTATCAAATATATAAATATTACATGCTTATGAATTATTGCTTTATGAAGGTCAAAAGGTGTAGTGGATAAATCTACCAACATTTTCATTTTCAAGAACTTTGTTTTCTTGTTTTTATTTGAATATTTTCTTGTCCTGTCTGGCTCTGATCTTCCTGCTTCTCCTCTCAATCCACCAGAATAAACTGTTTCCTGGCTTCCTCCTGATTCAACTCGAGTTACAAAACAGGTCAAATGAATCTACTGGCTGAAAAATAGTGGAGTGTGCGCTGCGCGGCGGCGCAGGTGAGGTGAAATCACCAGCGCACAGGTGACGCGCTCCAGACACGAATAAAAGATATTAAAAGACAGAAGTAAGACAGAAGATTATATGAACGGACATGAACGATCACGTGTTAATTATATTTTTTGGTGGCGCCACTTTGAGAATGTTACTGTGGCCGTGCAGGACGCAGCTTCAACAATCAGCATGTCTGTCCTCTCCTCATAAAAGAATCCCCGGTGCGCTGAGAGTTCATATAAATAATGTAATATAGGTAGAAACAGCATCTTTTTTCGGGCTTCCCTGGGTGTGTAGGTTTAGGGCTTCCAGCTCCCCCGTAATTCAAACCCGGCTCCTGGATGAAAACCCGGACATTTTCATCAATATCGGAAACCCCCCCGGACACCCCGGACAGACGGTGAAAAGTGGACATGTCCGGGGAAAAGAGGACGTTTGGTCACCCTACCCTACGGCTCTTCAGTCGAACAGACATCTTCTACCAGTATGTGGCTTCTTTCATTTCTGGAACCACAGGCGCGCTCGTTTCCCTTCGAGCTGCGCGCCGCAGCTTCCTATATTAAACAGCGTGTCTGTTTAAAACCCAGCGTCAGTCAATCCGAGTGTGGGTCGTAACAATCACACCGCATTTCTACTCATGCTGTGCTCTGCTCAGTTCAGTTCCAGCCCGTTCATGACACATCTCTTCCATTTTCAGAAACAAATCTCCAATATAAAACTTTAATCATAACAGCATCATTTTATTGTTTTTCATGATTGCTTTAAATTCCTAGATTACTGTATTAAAACTTTTAGAAATATTTTCTCACATTATCTCCTCACAACTAATATCCAAATAAATATTAAACATTATAATAAACATTATAAACAAATATTATAAACCTGAAAAGAGAAAACTGTTAAAGCAACAAAAACACAAGGTGACTGATCAACTCAGTCTCAGATCATTTCAGCTCCTGATACAAATGATTCAGTTTTGACTGGAAACACCTTGATTTGTTAAAGTCATCNNNGTGACAGTCTGGATGTGCTCTATGCTTGAATTCAGCTACGAGTCAGTCACCATGCAGCAGCAGCATTACCCCCCCACCACCACCACTGAAATTGAGCCTGAAGCAGGTGAGTTCTGTAACAGCATGTTAGAGGCTGAAGGCCATCCATTATTACCTTTATAAATCACCATGTGACCTCACTGAAGGGATATTTGTATTTACACGTGTGTTTGATTGGCTTCCAGCTGAAGGGACAGACACAGCAGCACCGTTCAACAGCCTGAGGACACAGACACCCATCAACACATCCTAAAGTTCAGGATGAGTCTCTCAAGGCTCCTTTAGACCTGCTGACTGACCTCACCTGTCTGGTAAGATGAAGGTGGAGTTAGTCCACAGAGGGCCTATCAGCTAACATCAGACGTTGAATTTCCACAAAGAGGAGAGCAACTGAATGACGTTTACCCTAATATGCTGCTGGCCCTGAGGATTGCTGCCATGATGCCAGTGACAGTTGCTGCTGCTGAGGGGAGTGTAGGGGGGGGCATTATGATAACATGTTTAAATACTCACATCATCAGGCTGAGGTTAGAGTCTCTGGGCATCTTGGGAGGACACAGACAGGCTCTCTTCAGCTCTTCTGGATGTAGTTCTGCGCTTCGCTGGTTAAAACAAACAAGCATAATATGTGAAAATAATATANAGACTAGCACTTCTATCTTTTAGAAGCGGAACTATTTTGGCAGATTTCCAAACCTGAGGGAAAATTCCATGCATAAGACTTAAATTGAACACATGACAGACAGGCACCGCTATTTTACATGCTGCCAATTTTAGTAATCTACCATCCATGTCATCCATCCCTGCTGGTTTGTTACTATTCAGTTTTAGGAGCAATAACTCCACCTCACTTGGACTCAACAAGTCAAAAGCAAAAGTACACTCCTTCCCCTTCATTAGTGAGTCAATAATCCTTTTTGATGACATGCCATTTTTATTACCTTTTGTGCCTTGTCTTAATTTATCAATTTTTCCAATTTTACTGTAATAGTGGTTGTTACAGAGGTGAACATGAGGAGTCACACACTAAGATAAAAACACCTCATATCTAAATAAATCACCAACACCTTTAGAAATTGTTAAAAGAAGGAACTATGTGAGCATTTAACTACCATCACACTATTTGAAACACAATATTAAAGAGTTTTCTTCATCATCCCTTTTACTGAAACTCTTTCATCCTGTGAAGAAAAAAAATATAAAAAAAGTTTAGGGAAAAATGTTTATTTTAATTTTATTTTATGTTTTGTTTTATTAAAACCAGCAAAGAGCAAAAACTTCTGACATTTAGTCATTTTTAGATGAGAACTGACAAACATTTTGTTAAATAACTTTTATTTAGTCTCGTTCCTTTGTGCAGATTAACATCCACATCACAGAATAAATCAAAACCAAATTTGGATAATATTTTTATAATCATCAAAGTCCTGACTCTCATCATAGAGGAGGAAACATGACATGATGATCAGCTGACTGACTGTGTGTGTTTGCATATGTGTCCTGCCTCTCTGCTCCCAGCTGTTAAGAGGTCAGTGTTGATCAGTGTCTGTCCAGGTCTTTCAGAGACACTGACACACCGGCAGCACAATGATGATGTCACTGACTCTACTGCTGACCACCCTGGGGCTCCTTGTTCACGGTGAGACTCTGATGAAAACTCTGTTTGAGGGATGGAAACAGGTTCACTAAGATGATGCTCTTAAATAACAGAGAAACATTTAGCATCAACATCCTTCTAGTTACTCTTCATTTAAAAATTCCATTAAGGTTTTTTTATCTTATTGCTCTCTTTTATCATTTCCAGGTTCATCAGGAGAAATCAGTGTGACTCAGACTCCAGGATCTCAGTCTGTTGCTGCAGGACAAACTGTTTCTATCAGATGTAAAACTGACACACTGATAGGTGATGACATGAACTGGTATCTTCAGAAACCTGGAGAAGCTCCTAAACTTCTGATTTATGATACAACAATTCGTCAGTCTGGAGTTCCAGATCGTTTTGGAGCAAGTTGCTCAGGAACTGACTTCACTCTGACCATCAGTGGAGTTCAGCCTGCAGATGCAGGAGTTTATTACTGTCAGCAGCATAACAGCTACCCACTCACACAGTGATACAACGCCGTACAAAAACCTCCTTCAGCTGCAGAGGAACTGATCCACAGCTGCTCTGAAGCAGTTTTACTCAGAGTGAAAATCATCAAACATAAACCCGTTACAACAGATTTTGTTTAGTTCTGAACAGATGAAATAAAAATCAAATCTCATTGTAAATGTCATCACATGTTCTGATAAAATCCCTCACAGATTTACCCACAGAAACGTTTCTAACACATGATAAACAATCTCACTGAAGCTGAATCTCCTCTAGAGAACAGCCTCGCTCAGTTTGAAATCATTGCTTCAGTGATTAAAGCAGCAAATCATGTCAGAAACAATCATCACCTGCTTTGGATTTTCTGTAGAAGTCTTCATTTTTTTCTTACTGACTAAACAATATTTAACCTTTTAGTAAAAAGTAAAAATATACAGTTTATAAAATCTGTTGACAGAATAATGCAGAAACGGCTTCATTTGATTTTCTTAACTAACAAAAGTGAATTGATTTCCTATAAGTTGATTAAATATATAATTTAATGTCTCAGTTAATAACTTTATGATGAAATTCAACACTTTAGGACAAATATTTATTTTTAGATTAATTATCATTTTACAATCCATCATAACTAATTTTAGGTTTTCTATAAATAACTTTAGTGTCAGAAATGATTCATCAAAGATCTCAAAGTTCATGAAGAGCACCGCTGAATAAATAAATGTTATTTTGACTGAACCTGGTTCATTTCAATCAATATTCTTACAAGAAGATAATTAAATCAGATCCTTTAAGAACACCTGAAGATTTTTAGAAAAAGTCTGATATTTTATTTTTTTTCTCTAAACTGACTTTATTGAATCTGTCAGAAAAGAAACTTGTAAAAGTCTGAAAACGTCTCACTGAGTCGTTGAAGTAAGTTTATGTAATAGAAGTTATTGATTTTTGCTCAAAAGTGATTCATTAAATTTAACCTTCAAGATTAAAAGCTGAAAAAGTTAATTATATAATAAAAATCACCAACAGACATGATGAAACATTTTTATTGTTTAGAAAACCACAAGTTTTACAACATTTACCAAAAATATTTCAGGGGAAAATCAGGAATAATTAAAGAATCTTTAAGAAAAGCAGTGGCAGTAAAATAAGAAACACCTTCCCAGTAATTCAGCTCAGTACTGGGAACACTGGTCTCTCCTGAGTGACTCTGAGACTGGAGACTGGGAGCCCTGGGTGGCCTCACAGGTCACAGAGCCCACCTTCCTCCACTGGTCTGCAGTGAGCCTCAGGGTGCTGCTCCAGCTGTAGAGGCCGTCCTTCATCACCACGGGGCTCCTGCTCTCCTCCCAGCTGCTGCTGCTGCTGCTGCCGTCCACCTTCCAGGACAGACTCCAGTCTGAGGGGAAGCCCTTGTTGGCCAGACACATGAGCGTGGCCTTCCCCTGCTGCAGCTCCTCACTGGAGGGAGGCAGCACCGTCAGGATGGGACGGGTATCACCTAGGAGACACCAATCAGGTCAGAGATCAGAAGCAGTTTGACTTTTTCTCATCAGGAAGTTTCTACCAGATGTTTTTCTGCTCCAGCAGTCTGACTCTCACACCTTGTTTCACTTCCTTTATAGAAACCTGTCAGTTTATCAGCTACAAGAGAATAAAACTGTTTCAAATTAAGTAGAAACAATTCTGTTTTCTTCACAGGCCTTTTAACATTTAACAGTTTTTTGGTCAACATCTGAAAAAAGGACAAAAATTTCTTCCTAATTAAATTCAGTTTGTAAAAGAAGGTAAATAAACTTATTTTAAAAACGGTCTTCACAAAAAGTGGAAAGTAAACATAGAATTCCTTGAAAATATCATAGGACTGCATGTTTATCTTATTAATAATTTTCAAAAAAAACAAACAGAAAAATTAGCTATCCCTAATTTTACTTTATTTCCATCAAAAATTACCAAAAAAGCAAAATGAACATCCCAAAAAATAAAATAAAAATAAATAATTGAATAAAAAGGTTTTTATATTTCAGCTTGTTGACCTCTTTAGCTTTTTTTTTTTTTTTTTTTTAAAAATAACAAACAAAACTGCTTTCATCTAACACTCAAAGAAGTGGACACAGACCAATGCTAGTGTTCATTTAACACATTTACAATGTGTGTTTATCTGAAAATCAGACACCAAAACTATTTAAGCACAAATATTTCTGCTTTTAATCTGATTTTAATTGACCTCCAACATAAAGTCAGGTTCTGGTTCTAGTGACACAAACTGAGCCGAACCTCTGACTGTAGAGAGTCACGGCTCTGAGTTTGTTACACTGAACTATACAAACCTTCAAAATAAAACTACATAACCCAAAAACAATATATGTTAATATATGTTAAATATGTATCACAATATAGATTAGTGATAGTTTTATTTCTTCATGAGTAAATCCATCATGTACATTTTGTACATTCATTTATAAAATGTAATTTTATGATTTTAGTTCTTGTTACAAAAATAAGAAGAGACCAAATGCAACAATCAAGTGTTTTAAAACCAAAAGAGAAAAGTTTTTAACTTACTTCCAAACTCCAGTCTGGTTCCTCCACCAAACGTGTACCACAGTGATACAAACTGGTTGAGTCGTCGTACAAAAACCTCTGACTGTAGAGAGACACGGCTCTCTGAGTCTGACACAAACAAAAACACCAGTTTACACTAAATTAGACATTTGTCAGCTAAAATTTAAATAACTATTAGTTTTAATTCTCAACAACAAAACAAGGCTTTATTGTCTTAAATGATTAAAAATGTAAAAGTAAGCAATGAGTAGAGACATAATTTTAGTTTAAGTTCTGATAAATTTATTGATTAGCTCACAAGAAAATTCTGTAGAAGAGATGAAACATTTGTAAAAATGTCAGTCGTACAGAATCCCAAACATGTTGTGACTGATTTAAATGAATGTTATTGGTTTCATTTTGAGCTTTTAAAGGAAAAGTTCGCTTTTTTAGACATTAAGTTTTATGTGTTCCTTCACCCACCCAGTGCTCTGTAAACTTTGACCCATTTCACACACACCCCCCTGCCCAGAGATTTTCAGGGGAGAAGTGATTCAGAAAGGTAGTTCTGGCTAGTTTCGGGGCGCTTTATCTGCGCCGTTTAGCCTCACAAAAGGATTAGCCTCTGAAAGCATGGCTAATTTACATCTCACAAACAAAGAGAAAAAATTTACAACGTCACATTACAACGGGACTAGTTTTTGTCATTCGTATCCCTGCGCCGGTCCCCGCGGATATTAAACAGCGCTTCGTATGTCAGCTGTTTCACTGCCGAATGCCGAAAACATGTCAGACTCCGTCTCATCTGATGACGAATTTCATTTTAACACTATATCAGATGAAGAAGAAAC
>SSNS01000719.1:84449-97906 GCA_006937985.1 Aphyosemion australe | reverse complement strand
AACTTTTTCCTGATGTAATCATCCTCTTTGAAGTGTGCACTGCACAAACGAAAGGTTTTGACTCGTTCCAGCCGAGTATCCTTGGAGTAGCCGATTGCTAAAAGCCACTGATGCCTTAGAGAAACGTCCTTAGCAGCAAAAGTGTCAAACCGAAAAGGTGATCCTGTAACATCCTTATTGTTACAACCCGGGAACCTGCAGGTATGCACCATGGCTCGATATATTTAAGAAAAACTACTTTTAAGTGAATTTAGAAGTTGTTGTTTCACTCATACAGCTAGGATTAGCAGCCAGACGCGAGTCACGTGACGCCGTTCTAGCTGCTGCGGTGACCGGCGCAGGGATACGAATGACAAAAACTAGTCCCGTTGTAATGTGACGTTGTAAATTTTTTCTCTTTGTTTGTGAGATGCAAATTAGCCATGCTTTCAGAGGCTAATCCTTTTGTGAGGCTAAACGGCGCAGATAAAGCGCCCCCGAAACTAGCCAGAACTACCTTTCTGAATCACTTCTCCCCTGAAAATCTCTGAGCAGGGGGGTGTGTGTGAAATGGGTCAAAGTTTACAGAGCACTGGGTGGGTGAAGGGACACATAAAACTTAATGTCTAAAAAAGCGAACTTTTCCTTTAATGCATAAAAATTAATTATGTTAAAAAGAATTAAAAAAGCAAATCTCAAACATAAATTAAAATTCAAAATTGCTCCTACAAGATAAATTTAGATGATTCCAACAGATCATCAGACTGATCCATGATCCTGCTGGAGTGAGTGATCAGATTTCCATAGAGCATGACTTTGCATCAGCAGCACCATGCTCCAGTGCTCTGGGAGAGTTTATAGTCCTGAGAGTTGAAGACTGGATGACTGACAGCTGTCCTTCATCACAACACAAGACTTGGAAATCCTCCTGATCAAAAACATGACTTTGATCTGCGTCCTCATCTGGACTCTCCTCTGCTGCTGCTTCACAGGTAAAGTCCAGAGAATCCAACTCCTCTCCTCTATGAACATCTGTCCCTCTGAAATGAAGCCCACAAAAGCATCAAGCTGCTTTCTGTTTTTGTCTCCTCAGAGTCCAGAGGTCAGGTCACAGTGACTCAGTCTGCAGCAGTGAGCTCTGCTGTGGGACGCTCCGTCTCCATCACATGTACAACCAGTCACAGGGTAGATGATGGAGAAGATTTATCCTGGTACCAACAGAAAGATGGACAAACTCCTAAACTCCTTATTTATTATACTAGCAGGCGACAATCAGGAACTCCAGATCGTTTTACAGGCAGTGGATCAAACACTGACTTCACTCTGACCATCAGTGGAGTTCAGGCTGAAGATGCTGCAGTTTATTATTGTATGGGAGAATTCAATATTAACAGCCAGTGGCTGTTCACACAGTGAAAACTAGTCGTACAAAAACCTCCCTCAGTCAGACTGAACAGAAACTAACAGCTGGAAGTTTCAGCCGTTCACTGATGACATAAACACATGTAGCAACATCACAGAAACACTTCTGTTCTTCAAAACACTCACATGATATTTGATCTGAATACAAAGGAAATAAATGTGCTGAACTTCTTAAACCTTCATAACTAATTCAGATTTTAAAGAGTTGATGATTCTTCTTATTACATATATCATGTTATATTCAGATTGAAATATGTTTGCATTTTCACACATTTTAAATCACAATCATGTAAGAACGTCTCAAAGATTGTTTCTCCTCTTCCCTTTTACTGAAAAGATTTCGTCCTCTAAAGAAATTAGTGGACACAAAAGCAAACAAACAAACCAAAAAACAACGACCATGTTTGTTTCATGAACACAAGAAAAATGAATCAAATCTAGAATATTTTCTAAAAATGTCACAAATTATTGTCAAGAAATTTTGACGATTTTCTGTTACACATCTAATCTAATTAGTCTTTTATATTCCTTTGTGCAAATGAACCTCTATAAAACAAAGTTTTTAAAAAGAAACTGATTCATTTTCACAGACAAGCATCAAAGTCCTGACTCTCATAGAGGAGGAAACATGGAGACATGATGATCAGCTGACTGACTGTGTGTGTTTGCATATGTGTCCTGCCTCTCTGCTCCCAGCTGTTAAGAGGTCAGTGTTGATCAGTGGCTGTCCAGGTCTTTCAGAGACACTGGCCGTTTCTCAATACTCAAGGACGCTAGTACGTTCTTGTGTACTTGACAAGTGTGTTCTTGGCTAGGACACCAGAAAGTCCGTTCTGCCGAGTACGGGAGGACAAGGACGGCATTTGGAACAAGCGTACTTCTTTGCCTCACAGTAACAAGCGCTGCTTGTTGCTACGGTTAAAAAAAAAACGACCTGACATAAAATAAAAGTCTAGTCTGTTCCTTAAATGACAAAAAAAAAACAATGAAAACGTATTATTTGTATTATATTTGGTCCACTTTTCATCAAAACTGATAAAATATCAGCATTTCCTGCTGTTAAATGAAGAAAAAAAGATTTTTTTTCATCAAAACAAAGCAATGATGCTTTTATTTTGATAGTGGGTTAGCTCATTAGCATTTTGAGGGATCGTGAAGTCTGAAAGAAGAAAAAAACAAATACACAGCAAATTTTACAGGTTATACGCAATTATTTACAATAACAGACAACTTTATATTGATTTATTTGTATTTCTGATATAAAACACAACAGTTATAAGCTTTCTCCTCTGCCGTTCGGAGTATAACGGTTAGCAGCGCAATGCATTATGGGAAACTTTGCATTAGTGCATCCTCGATACAATGGGCGGAGCAAGAACATATCCGGGAACTTTGAGCGAACTTGCCATTATATGTACTTAGGATTGGAACAGTACTTGGACCATCGTTGATGACGTTTCACAAGGATGGGAGTACACAAGTACAGACAAGTACGCATATTGAGAAACGGCCGATGATCAGCTGACTGACTGTGTGTGTTTGCATATGTGTCCTGCCTCTCTGCTCCCAGCTGTTAAGAGGTCAGTGTTGATCAGTGGCTGTCCAGGTCTTTCAGAGACACTGGCTGTGTCCAAATCCAGGGATTGCATGCTTATGAGTACCCGTCCTCATTGGTCTCAGAAGAATGTGTTCTTCCGTGACCGGTTAGACCGGACGTTAACAGCTGTGAATGAGGACGGTCTAGCCTTAAATAATAGTTCCGCCCCTACTTCGGCGGATGTCCTCCTGTCACCTAGCAACTGCTACTGCATAAGAAGAAGCTGCAGAAATGGAGCTCACACATGTTTTAAACCTTTTCCTTGGTTATTTTATGATTTTGGATTCACCAAATTTATGAACTGTAATTAAGAACAAGAAGACAAAAACACATTACAGGCCTAATGACAACAGGAAACGCATAAAAACACAACCACTTCAGGCTTTTACTTTTTGTTCAGTCAGATTTTAATGAGCTGTCATTTAAAGTTGTACTGCTGCGCTCCTGCTGCGTCTCCCGTTTCTTCTGCCATTGTTGCGGTACAGAAATCAATCCCGCAGTGCATCACGGGATTTATGGAGGTGAGGGAGACCACGGAGACTACACCACACCCGTTCTCAAAATCGAGGAAAAGAAGAACGCATTTGAAGACCGCATTCTGAGCATTCTTGGAATTTGGACGGTCTTCAACGCAGCGCTGTGACGTCACTGGTCTTAAAATCCGAACTCATGAGCACGCAACCCCTGGATTTGGACACAGCCACTGACACACCGGCAGCACAATGATGATGTCACTGACTCTGCTGACCACCCTGGGGCTCCTTGTTCACGGTGAGACTCTCTGATGAAAACAGCTTCATGTTCTCCTTTAACAGAGAAACACTGGAACAAGCAGCAGAGACCTTCTTCCATCCTCCTCTCATCAGACGTTGATCATTTTGCTTCATCACTCATTTATCACAGCTTTTCTTCTCTCCAGGTTCATCAGGACAGATTACAGTAACTCAGACTCCTGGAGCTCAGTCTGTTGCTGCAGGACAAACTGTTTCTATCAGGTGTAAACAGTGTTGGGAGTAACGAGTTACAAAAGTAATTAATTACTGTAATGCATTGCTTTTTGCTGTAACGCGGTAATGTAAGGCATTACAGAAAAAAAATTCAGTAATATTTTACTCGGTACAATGTCAGTAACGCACGCATTACAACGCATTTTTAATCGGGAATCAATTAGTGAGGTTTCTTCAGGGTTCTAATTACGTGGGAGCCTGAATAAAGGTCCAGTTTTGATATAACATTATTTATATGAACTCCAGCGCACCAGGGCGTCTTTTGAGCAGAGAGGGAGAGCGCTGATGGTTCATGCACTCCTGACGCACGCCGCAACCTCAGTAACACTCTCAAAGTCACGCCACCAAAAGAAAACAATTAACACGCGATCGTTCATGTCCGCTTATATTCTCGTATTCTTGTATTTGTGTCTGACGCGCGCTCCCCCAGCAGAGCTCATCTGTGCCCCGGTGACATCACCTCACTGCAGCGGGCGCACAGAGCACCTTTCTCTATTTCTGCGGTGGATCCCTGAACTGATTAATGTGAAAAAGTAGGAAATCCAGGAAGTAGTTTTTCTGGAAGATTGAGAGGAGATGCAGGAAGATAAGAGACAGACAGGAAAACAGTCAAATAAAAAACGAGAAAACTAAATAAAGTTCTTGAAAAGGAAAAAGTAGGTAGATTTTTACCCACTACACAACAATAACAGTATAAAGCAAAATTTTATAAACATGTAATATTTATTTATTTGATAAAATTCAGATCACCTTCAAAACTCAATTCCACACCCAGGGCCGTATCCAGGCATTTGGGGACCAAGGCAAAATACAGGGTGGACCCCCCCCCCCCCCCCCCCCCCCCCCCCCCCACCACCACCACCACCACACACACACTCAATTAATTTAAGCTACCAGCATACAATATGTTGTTGCATTTATTTAATAAAAAATAATTTTCTGGGGGTCCTGGCCAGCTTTGGGCACTATGGCTCCCCCCATAGAATGCTGCTGTTGTGTCCTTGGGCAACACACTTAACCCGCCTTGCCTGCTGGTGGTGGTCGGAGGGACCGGAGGCGCCAGTGTATGGCAGGCCTCGCCTCTGTCAGTGCACCCCAGGGCAGCTGAGGCTACATTGTAGCTCATCCCCACCAGCGTGTGAGTGTGTGTGTGAATGGGTGGATGACTGATTGTGTTGTGAAGCGCCTTGGGGGGTTGTAGAACCCTAAGAAGAGCAGAGCAGAGATGAGTGAACCTGCAGCTGATCTAACGTTAGAACATTCTCCGAATGGGCATACGCCCATTACTTTAAGTTTGTGAAAAATTAAGATATGAAGAACATTGTAGTCAAATGCACTTCATGTGCTACATCTAAAGAACTGTTAATTAGGTTTGACTGTTTTAACCACAACCCCTAGCCCAGTTAAATAACACATCACCTTCAACTGGATGTCTAATGAGCTACTTGAGCGTCATGAGCTACATTTAGATTCCCAAATCCATATTATTTTGGTGAGAGTAACTTAAAGTAATGCAAAAGTAGTGTAATGCCTTACATTTAAAAAACAGTAATATTGTAATGTAATGAATTACTTTAAAATGAGAGTAACAAGTAATAAATAATGCATTACAGTTTTGAAGTAACTTGCCCAACACTGGATGTAAAGTCAGTCCAGCTACAGGCTACTGCTTCAGCTGGTACCTTCAGAAACCAGGACAAGCTCCTAAACTCCTGATTACCTGCAGTAGCACACGTCAGTCTGGAGTTTCTGATCGATTCAGTGGAACAAAGTCTGGAAGTACTGACTTCACTCTGACCATCAGTGGAGTTCAGGCTGAAGATGCTGCAGTTTATTACTGTCAGAGTCTTCATTACCCCAACAGCCAGTGAAAAACAGTCGTACAAAAACCTCCCTCAGCTGAAGAGGAACTGATCCACAGCTGCTCTGAAGCAGTTTTACTGAGTAGAAATCATCAAACAAAAAGCCGTCACAACAGAATCTATTAAAAAATATAATAAAATGAAATAATCTCAATGTATGTTTCATCACCAGCTGCTGCTTTTACTATCAGAGCTCCAGATGTTAAAAGAAGGTGGATGTGATGACAGGAAAACTTCTAACAACATGTGCAGGTCAGCTATGTGATGTTCATAGAGACCTTTGGAACTGCTCGCTTCAATCAGTGGTTGTTCCAGTGGCAACAACAACATTTCCATAACAACCTGATGACTAAAGGCCTGTTGCATTTACATCCTGGGTGATGAAACGTTTTGAACACCTGCTGAAGCAGTTCTTAACAACTACAGAGAAATTAGACCCAATGCAGTTTGTACATCAGTGAAATAGAGGTGTGGAGGATGCTGCAGTCACTCTGCTACATTTGATACACAAACACTTGGAGATTGGTAAATCTCATGTTAGGCTCTTATTTGCTGATTTCTTCTCAGCTGTTAATACGATTCAGCCTCACATTCTCTGTTAAAACTACTGAATGATTTTAACCTTGATGTTGCACCCCCTCCCTGGTCTAGGAAGTCCAGGATGGAGTAACACAGAAAATAAAAATATGGAGGGAAAGAACCAAATTCTGAGTTCTGTTGCAGACTGGGGGAAGTCCATACTTTAAGGTTTTGAGGTGGCTGAGTGCTGATGGTCTGCAGCTTGTGCTCCAGCTGGAACAGCACAACAGCGTGTCTCTCTCCATGGTGCTGAAGAGGTTGGCTGGAATCAAGAGAGTGCAATTCAATTCAGTTTATTTCTATAGCGCCAAATCACAACAAGAGTCGTCTCAAGGCACTTCACAAAGTAAACATGACAATACAGTTCAGTTCATTAAGCCAATCAGTAAAAAAACTTCCTATATAAGGAACCCAGCAGATTGCATCAAGACACTGACTAGTGTCAGTGTTTTTACAACAGTCCTCATACTAAGAAGAAACCTCCAGAGGATCCTGGCTCAGTATGAGCAGCCATCCACCACGACTCACTGGGGGTTGAGAAGACAGAGTAGGCACACACACACCCCTATACCCACACACACCAAATACACACACACACGCGCATGCACACGCACGCACGCACGCACACACACACACAAACAACATATACATGTCCTCAAAAAAATTGCTTATTGTTATAAAGTTCGTTATTTTCTGTAATGTACTGATAAACATTAGACTTTCATATATTTTTGGCATTCCCATCTGCCCAGTCTTCCTCCAGACTCTGGCACCTTGATTCCCGAATGACATGCAAAATTTGCTTTCATCTGAAAAAAGTACTTTGGACCACTGAGCAACAGGCCAGTGCTGCTTCACTGTAGCCCAGGTCAGGCGCTTCTGCTGCTGTTTCTGGTTCAAAAGTGGCTTGACCTGGGGAATGCGGGACCTGTAGCCCATTTCCTGCACACGCCTGTACACGGTGGCTCTGGATGTTTTCACTCCGGACTCAGTCCACTGCTTCCGCAGGTCCCCCAAGGTCTGGAATTGGTCCTTCTCCACAATCTTCCTCAGGGTCCGGTCACCTCTTCTCGTTGTGCAGCGTTTTCTGCCACACTTTTTCCTTCCCACAGACTTCCCACTGAGGTGCCTTGATACAGCACTCTGGGAACAGCCTATTCGTTCAGAAATGTCTTTCTGTGTCTTACCCTCTTGCTTGAGGGTGTCAATGATGGCCTTCTGGACAGCAGTCAGGTCGGCGGTCTTACCCATGATTGCGGTTTTGAGTAATGAACCAGGCTGGGAGTTTTTAAAAGCCTCAGGAATCTTTTGCAGGTGTTTAGAGTTAATTAGTTGATTCAGATGATTAGGTTAATAGCTCGTTTAGAGAACCTTTTCATGATATGCTAATTTTTTGAGATAGGAATTTTGGGTTTTCATGAGCTGTATGCCACAATCATCAATATTAAACCAATAAACGGCTTGAACTACTTCAGTTGTGTGTAATGAATCTAAAATATATGAAAGTCTAATGTTTATCAGTACATTACAGAAAATAATGAACTTAATCACAATATGCTAATTTTTTGAGAAGGACCTGTATATCAAGTGGTGTTTCTATGGCTACATTGTGATTTCTTAGTAGAAATTCTATTTAGTAAGAGAAACTTTATTCGATGTTAAAGAAAGTAAAATGCAATATCAGGAGAGGGAGAATGTTAAGTGTGCCAGCCGATGGCCCCCTCCATGAGGCCACCACAGCTCAGCAGAACACCAGTGTAGCTTCTTCTGGGGAGAAAAACTGAGAGAAAATAAAGTTAACAGCTGAAATAATGCATTTAGAGAGTGGTGGTAGAAGAAAGTAGCAGAGTGTGGAAAGTGGTCAGTATGCCCTCCAGCAGTCTAAGCCTATAGCAGCATAACTACAGAGATAACTCAGGAGAAGCTAGCCTTTTAGATGGAGGCATGTGGGAGGCAGGGCCAGGGAGGAAAGTCTTTACTGACTGTAGTCCCCTCTGTACACTCCAGAAGACAGTACAGCGGGCAGCTACTATCCAGGGGGCAGAAGAAGAAACATGCAGGGGCCACAACACTCAATCAGGGTCTGGTAAAATGGATTCATGATTTTTATCATGAGAGTGAATGGAGTCTTTTCAGAGAGGAAGGTGTCTTTCCTGGAGTCTCCACAAGGGGGTGTCCTTTCCTCCTCTTGTCCATTCTGTACACAAATGACTGCAGGAGCCGTTCTCCTGGCAGACGTCTGATTAAAGTCACAGACGACACTAGCTACGTTTACATGGGCACAAGTAATCGGATTGAACGCCCTATCGGATCAAAAATTCGTCATGTAAACATGTCAATCGGAATATTCTGATCCGATTTGGCCTGATCCGAATGAAATTTCATTCCGATTGAGAGAGGTGGTTTTGTCCGATCGTCAATCCGATTGGCGTCCATGTACACAGCCATTCGGATCGTTGGGGTAAAATAATGCCCACTGCGCATGTGTGCAACTGCAGCGTGCCCTCTTTTCGCTTCTGCGCATGCTCAGGACAGATCAAAAACATGGCGGGCAGTAAACAGAAGTGGTCTGTTGCCGACGCAATTTTTTACTGGAAATACTACGGGAGCTCAATATTACTGAACGTCTCGATGGCCGAACGGTTAAAAATGCCGAGTTATAGACTCAAGTGCATCTAAAGATGCAGGAAGCGGGAATTCACCGAAGCTAGAGAATAAGCAAATAAAATGCAAGGGAAAAGACGTGCGTACGAGATGGCGTTTGTTTACAATTTCTCTTCGGGAAAGACAAGTCTGCGCATGCGCAAGCTATGGTGCGGGCATCGCGGCGTGATCGGATCATTCCAGTTAGTGTCCATGTAAACAGAGGTTTGGGATTTCTGATCAACCAAGACTTGAATCGGATTGGGGAAATTTGGCGCATGTAAACGTAGCTAGTGTTGGTCAGTCTGCTGCAGGACGGAGAGGCTGAACATGAGCCTGTTGTGGATGATTTAGTGGAGCGGTGAGAAAGTCACTCTGAACCTGAATGCAGAGAAAATGAAGAACATGGACATGCAAACACTGAACTTTGATCAAAATGTATCCCTGATTTGTAAAAATAATATAAAAAAAAGGGACCACAAAGAGTTTTACAGTTTTACTGTGGACAGAACTCTGTTGGTTTTATTTTATAGCTCTATGGTTGAATCGCTGCTGTCCTTTTGTTTGGTTTCTGTTTATGGAAAACAAAAGCTGCACGAGTAGAATTGTGTCAGAAGCCAGTAAAATTACTGGCCAACAACAAATGTCCCTTACTGGTTTTTATGACTGTTACGACCACCAGCCTTTGGAGCTCTGACACTGCCTGGTCATGCTTTAATTCCTGAACTGATGGTGGATCCAGAGCAGCTCCAGCCAGGAGGTTCTGGGCCTTTCTGCACCCCAGTCAGCTCCATTGGTTGCAGCTGAGGCTGCAGCTGCTGTGCATTCCCAGTAATGAGGAAGTGCACATAAAAAGGAGCAGGCTGCAGAAGGAGAGAGGATTGACAAAGGAGATTGACAACCAACACAAATGGAGAGATGATGATCCAGAGGAAAGAGACCAGCAGCAGAATAAAAAGAGAGAGGAAAGCCAAAGGCACAAGAAAGAGGAGATAACCAGACTCAAATGGACCTGGAGGAAAAAGAGACTGCAGAGGTGAAGCCTGGTGGCCGGAGGAGAAGAACCCTGGTTGCTGCAGGGGGAAAAGAACCACTGACCGCAGGAGAAGAGGTTCCAGATAAAAAGCAGATCAACGATGGCGGAAGGAAATAGCAAGAGGAGCAGAAGCTGAACCAGGGAGAGAGAAGGTTGGAGAAACGTTCAGCTGAGACGGTGAAGACCCCGACGGAGGAGAAAAGCCAAAACAACTGTGGAATGAGGAGAGCACAGAAGACTGGGGGGAGAACCCCGGAAGGACAAGGGAAGGCTGCATGGTCAAAATACTGTGGCAAATGCCGTGGGCAGAGAGTGTCCCACGGAGATTCCTCCAGAATTGTGGATTCGGAAAGAGCCGAATCCTTAGGAGGATGAGTATATTTTAGCCTTTCCCTTTTATAGCAGAGTTAAGCCACTTAGTAAACGGACATCATCCGTAAGTTAGTTATTGTGGTTTTATGATAGCTCTCCTTTGATGAAATCTTCCTTTTAAGAATGATAGACATCTGATATCGAGGAAGATGTGTAATTGGCTTTTATCCTGTTTTAAGTCTTCTTAAAGCCCTTAAGTTATTATCCCTCCTTACTCTGTTTGTTTGAGGTCTGGTATTTGTTTGTTTCAAGGTCCAGGGACCCTACCTTGGGTCGTGCCTAAAAGAGACAGGGTCTAAATCAGACTCTGTCACTTCTGGCCTTTTCCCTTTTCCCTTCAGGAAGCAGATCCAGGCTCCCAAGGATCAAAAGCAACAGATTTAAGTTTTCCTTTGTGTCCTTTGCAGCTAACATGCTGAATGTGCACAACCACTGAATGTCAGAGTTGGATTTATTTTAATAATTATATTTATGTGGCAGGTCTGATTATATTTTGATGGGTGAGTTTTAATAGTACAGCTAAACTGGGGTTCACAAAATCTAAACCTATGGTCCAGAGAGGAACGTGGGTCTTGATGTTAGTTTATATTTCACTGCCTTAATGTTTATTGTGACTTGCTGCAGCATTCATTTGTTGTTTATTTTATACACTATCACAAACCACATTTCCCTCTGGATTCTTACATTTGTTTGAAAATTATAATTTAAATTTCCAGTTAAAAACATTTTAATGATGTAATTCTATTCACATGTTTTAGCACAAATATTTATTTTTAAATGAATTAAACTTTATACTACCTGACTAAACGGTGTTTTTTTTAAACACTTCGACTGAGGAGGCCATTCTGATGGTTAGTGGCAAAGCGTTCCACAGCCTTGGTCCTGCAACTGAAAAAGCTCTGTCCCCTCTTGACTTCATTTTTGCTGTTGGAGCAACCAGCAGGAACTGATGGGTGGATCGACGTACGCGAGGAGGTTCGTACAAGCAAAGCAGCTCAGCCAAGTATGAAGGCGCTAAACCGTGGAGGGCTTTAAAAACGAATAAAAGAATTTTAAAATTGATTCTGTACTGACCCGGTAGCCAGTGCAACATGGCCAAGACTTCAGTAATATGCTCTCTCCTTCCAGTACCTGTTAAAAATCAAGCTGCGGTGTTCTGGACCCTCTGTAGCCTAGCGATGGAGGCCTGACTTATCCCTGGAAGCAGGGAGTTGCAGTAGTCCAGGCGTGAGGTCACAAACGCATGGACAATAGTTTCCAGATGAGCTGTCGATAAAATAGATTTAATCTTAGAGATGCGCCTTAAATGAAAAAAACAAGATCTAACGGTCCCATTAATGTCTTTTTAAGATTTTGTGTCAAATGCATCTTTTTACCTTTTGACTGCAAAAACTATCATATAAAATAAATGTATTGTTTATTTGTTCCTTTTCAGATGCATGAATTCAACACCTCTGATAAAACCTGCACCATCTCAGCGTGACCTTATCAACAATGTCTCCCTGGAAAAACACAGATTTTTTTATTGTAAAACACCAAAGTATCAAAAATTCTACTAATATTTTACCTGTTTTAAAATAGAAAATGTACACACAAACAGCCACGATGCCATGTGGAAAAAAGTGTAAATTTTGTTGTATTTTTATATAAATGTTAGATTTTTAGTAAACGTTTTGCCCTTTATAGAACATTGACATCTATTTATTGTGATGCTAGAATGATTTTTAGTTTTCATTTTATTTAAAACTTGCTATTTAAAAACAAAATGAGCTGTGTTGTCTGAATTCATGTGGAAACAATAACTTTGTCATTATTTGAATATGGAAAAATTTAAGAAGATTTTGATAAAAAGCTATATTTATAAGAAATGAGACATCCACAGGGCATTTTGAGGTGTGCACAATGAAGGTACAGTGTTTCCTTAAAAAGCTATATTTTAATAGAAAATTGATAAAACATTTATTAGGTCGGGCACGACCCAGTGTTTATGTTTACATCTAGCTAGGTGTATGTGTACATTTAGCAGCCAATAGAGGGCACAGTTGAGGGTTGCCAAGTACGGTCCGCTCTGCACAGCGAGGCTGGCACGAGGGAAAATGGCGGACACGACAAGTCAACCAGCTGCTTCTCAGCCCAGAAGACCTCGTACTTCATCTCAGAAAAGGAGCGACCAGCAAAGATCGAAAACCAGAGTGAGTTTGGGAGAAGCATACACCAGATGGACCCAAATAAAGAACTTTCACGGCATCCAAACACGCGCGGATACGGCGAATTTTCTCATGGATCGGTAAGCTAACTCGCTCACTAAAGATAAATGATATACCAAGATTTGAATGAACTCATATAATTTTTACATGGATAGTCTACCTCAAATTTTATCTGTCATGATAAATATGATTATTCTTATTGGGAAAAATCATATTCATTGTAGTAAGTGGAAAAACATGTTACCTTCTTTTCCTAGATTCATTAATGACTTTATTACTTTTCTTCACTAAAGTATCTGGAATCAAACCGCTCAGCAAAAATGTATGACAATATTTCATTTTTCTCTGTAGAGCACTTAATTTCCGGTGTGATAGTCTCGCCTTGTTTACGGTCGAGTTTTCCAAAAGAAGTCAACCAAATGAATGAATCAAGTGGCGATTTACATTTCTCAAGATGTCTGGGGCATTTGCCAAATATGTCCGTGGATGATGTTCATCGACTCGTCGATATTTTTTTCCCCCGCACCTCAGAGCAAAAGAGAGAAAGGATTAAAATTTTATATTTCTCAGTATTTATATAACTTTGAAGGTAAGTCACAACATACCCTTCGTAAATACTAATATATAAAGACCCTTAACAGCCAAACATTCATTTATTTTTTATATCCTGTGGCTTTTTTTCACAGTTTAATGACGTTCTTTGTAGGTGTGTACTTGACTGTGCTAGCTAATCTGTGAGTAGTCGGAGAAACA
>SSNS01000719.1:66615-79053 GCA_006937985.1 Aphyosemion australe | reverse complement strand
GTATGAGGGGCCGTGTAAGCCATAATTTATTCTGTTACTCTCACATGCATATATTCTCCTCACACACGCATACATTCTTCTCATACATACACACATTCCACACTCATACACACATATATTCTTTACACACACACATATATTCTCTGCACACACACATATATTCTCTGCATACACACATATATTCTCTGCACACACACATATATTCTCTGCACACACACATATATTCTCTACATACACATACATATATTCTCTGCACACACACATATATTCTCTACATACACATACATATATTCTCTGCACACACACCTATATTCTTTACACACACACACACATGTTTTCCACACACACACTTATATTGTCCACTCACACACATATACATACTCTTCACATTCACATACATTCTCCCCCTCCCTCCCTCTCTCTCTCTCTCTCTCTCTCTCTCTCTCACACACACACACACACACACACACACACACACACACACACACACACACACACACACACACACACACACACACACACACACACACACACACACTTCTTTCTTCATTTTCACATTTATATATATTTTATCTCTGATATTCTTATTATGTCAAACCAGAAGGTGTGTGTGTGTGAGAGAGAGAGAGAAGAGAGAGAGAGAGAGAGAGGGAGAGAGAGAGGGGAGGGAGAGAATGTATGTGAATGTGAAGAGTATGTATGTGTGTGTAAGTGGACAATATAAGTGTGTGTGTGTGGAAAACGTGTGTGTGTGTGTGTGTGTGTAAAGAATATAGGTGTGTGTGCAGAGAATATATGTATGTGTGTGTAGAGAATATATGTGTGTGTGCAGAGAATATATGTATGTGTATGTAGAGAATATATGTGTGTGTGCAGAGAATATATGTATGTGTGCAGAGAATATATGTGTGTGTGCAGAGAATATATGTGTGTGTGCAGAGAATATATGTGTGTGTGCAGAGAATATATGGTGTGTGCAGAGAATATATGTGTGTGTGTAAAGAATATATATGTGTATGAGTGTGGAATGTGTGTATGTATGAGAAGAATGTATGCGTGTGTGAGGAGAATATATGTATGTGTGTGTAGAGAATATATGTGTGTGTATGTAGAGAATATATGTGTGTGTGCAGAGAATATATGTATGTGTGCAGAGAATATATGTGTGTGTGCAGAGAATATATGTGTGTGTGCAGAGAATATATGTGTGTGTGTAAAGAATATATATGTGTATGAGTGTGGAATGTGTGTATGTATGAGAAGAATGTATGCGTGTGTGAGGAGAATATATGTATGTGTGTGTAAGAATATATGTGTGTGTGTGTAGAGAATATATGTGTGTGTGCAGAGAATATATGTGTGTGTGCAGAGAATATATGTGTGTGTGTAAAGAATATATATGTGTATGAGTGTGGAATGTGTGTGTGTAGAGAATAATGTATGCGTGTGTAGAGAATATATGTGTGTGTGTAGAGAATATATGTGTGTGTGTGTAGAGAATATATGTGTGTGTGCAGAGAATATATGTATGTGTGCAGAGAATATATGTGTGTGTGCAGAGAATATATGTGTGTGTGCAGAGAATATATGTGTGTGTGTAAAGAATATATATGTGTATGAGTGTGGAATGTGTGTATGTATGAGAAGAATGTATGCGTGTGTGAGGAGAATATATGCATGTGAGAGTAACAGAATAAATTATGGCTTACACGGCCCCTCATACTGGTGAAGAGTTCACACAGACTAGTTTTTGGTGTGCATTAATATCTGCAGTGTTTGTGTTCAAACCATGTTTATTTTGTAGAAAAACTTTGATATGTTTACTGTTATAAAATTCAAAGTATGTGAAATATAGTTGACCATTTGAAATCTATGTGTGTTTTTCTTTCAGAATTCCAGGGAAACAGTATTTAGTATCTTTACAAAACTGTTGCAGTCAATAAGAAGCACACAGAACAGAGCAATAGGCAAAGCTGTTAAAGTAAGGCAGTTTCATTTGCAGAGTAAAAGTAAAACATCCAGTGACTTATTATTGAACTTTACTTAACCATGAAATGGGGTGTGTTAGCTCTTCATCAGTTTTACTCTTCACACATGTTAAGCTTTTAAACAACCACCCATTTTTTGACCAGGGCTCCGTATTGATAATTTGTGAGGAGACATGCAACAGTAAAAATTTGGTTTATGCTCCCAGAAATGGAGAGAGGGATGACAGTGTCAAACAGTTTGTTTTCTTTAACCCTCCTGATGAGCCTCTCCCTGTGGACCCTCAGACGTGCAATGGACTGGGTTCTAAGGACGTCCACCTCTGACATTTGAGCTTGCTTGGACAAAAAGGCTGGGCGATGGACTTTCCCGGACACTAGCTCATCTACCAGAAACCCTTTGTCCACCATTATATCCATCTCAGGAGTTAGGAGGGAGGTGATGCCGGAATGACGGAAAATCTCCTTGTCACTGATGGAGCCTTCAAAAAGTGCTGAAACAAATGTGAATGCTCCATGGGGGGACATGCCAATAAGCGCTTTGAAAGTACAGTGTGACTTGTAAGTTGAAAATACCTCACTCTGGAGCAGAAGGGAGGAGGGTGTTTGGCACCTCATTTCAGTACAGTCAAGACTGACCTGGGTATTTTTATAAGTCCCGTTGAAATCTGTGGGGCAGTTTGCTCTCACTCTGCCAGGTGCCATCCAGATGGAGACAGATCCAAGCAAAGTGTACAAAAAGTTGGACCATGACACAAGTATTCTACTCACTGTAGCTCTGTGGATGTTAAACTTGTGACAAAGGTCCCTTTGTGCACAGCCGGTTGCTAGATAATTGAGGAACAAGAAGAGCTCATCAATTGGCAACAATTTCTGGAAGATAAAAAATATATAATTTGCTGCAGTCACCAGCAAAAATTTGCAAACCACACAGACCAAACATGTATTAATTTTGTTGAACTTACAGTTGGTCTGTTCACAGGGCTCTCAGAGGATGTGCTGGTGGAAAGGCTCTTCTGACCACTGGTGACCCTCACCATTCTGCTTGTTGCCTCTTGGATTAGATTCCAAAAGACCATCAAATGCTCATATGACGGAAATCTGCATTTTAATGGCGGATGTTATAGTTTTTCTGCAGCTATTGCTAACTTTCAGATGACATAACTTTCTATTGACCAATGTAATACAAATCGGAGGTAAGTAAAATTAAGAATGTTAAGTGACGAGTCTGAGGTTGGTTTGCCTTTCTAGCTTCTGATTCAGAAAATGGCTAAAGGGCAAATACACCAAATATTTATCTACTCTGAGCATCTTTAAAATGCTCTAGTTTAAAAACTACATAACCCAGACATTTCAAACCTGGACTAGATTATTCTACACTAATAGCAGAACAATTAAAACCATCTATGGGATTTGTGACACTTTGATATAGACATTTCACTATATTAAAATATCTGGGTTATGTTGTTTTTAAACTTAAGCATATTAAATATGCTTAGAGTAGAAAACATTTGGTGTAATTGCCCTTTAGCCATTTCCAGAATCAGAAGCTAGAAATGGAAAATAACTTCAGCCTCGTGTTAAAATGCACGTTTGTGTGGTAATAATATAAGGTCACTAGTAGTAAACTTCTGCATTTCTTACCTTGTGTAATACCGAATGTCATCAGGTGATGTGGCAAATCGCTGCAGTCCAAATCCCTGAGTCAAGTGATATGACTCAAGCTGCAGCCTGAGCTCCTCGATCTCCCTTGACATACTTTCATATTTAATGCGGTCTACCACCATCAAAGGACTTGCTGCATAGTCGTGGTCTTCAATCAGGGGAATGGAGTCTGGAGCCGACTCAGCACAACCAGCGATGGGCATATCAGACACATCGGTGTTTTCATCCTCTGTGGTGTCATCCTCGGTTGCCATAGTCACGGTATCAACAGGTCGAGGGCGGCGCTCCCAAACTCCGGGTCGTTCTGTCTTTTTCGAAAAATTTTTCCAGTGGAATAACAATGGAACAACTTTCGGCTGAAGACATCCCTTCCCAGAGGAAGACATAAAGATCTCTCCAGTGTCAAAATGCCGACTACACACTCTAGAGCTAGTCCTAACTGTGAAGTCGTCCCTTCTGATTTTTATCAGCCATTGTGCGCGCAATTCAGGATCCTTCGGAAAAGAGTGGAAACTTAACATCTTGTTAAATCTCCCCCCAGCAGTAAACAGCGGGACGCAGCAATGGTGAGTGTTCCCACCTTCTGCTCTTTGTAATCTAACGTGATCTTTCCGTTTTCCTATTTTCCACCTGATTTTGGAGTCCATCTTCAGTAGCGATTGATCGCAAAATAAAGCTATCGGAAATGTACAACTCTACATCCGGTCTCAAAACAGGAAGTTAGCATTTTCTCGTGCACAGGGTCGATTACTTTAAAGGGCGAGTAACGTCAGTTCCAGAGTCTTTCTCCACCCAGATTTCAATTTTGAAAAATGCGCCACATGAGGGCGTTGCTTGGAGGACCGAGGGGGCGGAGCTACGACCATGAGTGACATACACAAACTTGAAGCCAGATGGCGGGGGAGAGCGATTCTAGCTCGTTTGACTCTGAGCGGTCCTTCGAAGTGGAGGACATTTCTCCTCCTTCTTCCCCAGAGGAAAGGGAGAAAGGGCTTTTGGAGGAAGCTAGCGGCCCTGAGCCATACCTTTTTGAGCCACTAGCTCGTGAGTTGCCTGAATCCACGGGAGCCGACCCAGCAGGAGCGTCACTGCAAAGACTGGGTCCAGTCTCTGAGTGGTAAATAGCCGTTAGCCCTAGCTAAAGTTCTATTTAGCTTAGCTAAGAGTAATATTATATGAATGCCTCAACAGGTGCACCTGCGGCGACTGTACATCATTGACTGCCCAAGAAAATGTCTGCTGCAAAGAAACGCCAAAGGTATAAATAAAAGTTCCCCACCATGAGAAAATCATTGTGTAATGTACACATTTGTTACACAATCACAAACGTTGCGCTAACATTGAACTCTTAGCCCTGATTTAATTACTTATTTACTGATATCAGTTGTTGTCTTTGTCGTAGGTAATGCTCAGGTGTCAGCAGGTGGGTGTAACCACCTGCATCACAGAGCATCCTGGCTTGTTGCTCTGAACCCCTATGGGCTGCAGACGCTTTATGGAACCTATGTGCAGTTCTTTGGGGAGATGCAGGAGACTATGCTCAACAGGTGAGACAACTGTCAAATCAATTTACAAATACTTTATTAAAAACTCATACCATCTATTTTTCAGCTCTTACAGACACCTGGCTTACAGGAATGTGGTCAGGTGGTGTTGGGGTTACCTGGGACGGCACCTTCATGTTGTCATATCGTCATGTGCTGTCTCCAGAATAAGGCAGGAGTTCTCAGAAGACGTTGCATATAAAGGATTCCTCCCTCCTCTAAACACTGATAATTAATATTTATCATGTTTTGTTAAATAAATCTCAAATGATACATTTCCTGTTTTGATTTCCTTAAAAACCTGCAGTACACTCTATGCTTCACGTTATATACATATATATATATATATATATATATATATATATATATATATAAACATATATATATATATATATACACACACACACACACACACACATATACAAACTTGAATTTTAGTTGAGCTCTTAACACAGTAAGGTGCTAATTATTAGTTCATCACATTACAGCTAGTTCTATATGCTAAACATTAATGCTAATTTAATGTTATATATTTATATATATACACACACATTAAAACTATACAAATTTTTAATTAAAATGACAAATTTTGCAGCACAGAGAACGTTGTAAACTCATACAGCATTTATTAAATCTATTATAAGACAATATTATGCTACAATCTGACAGTGGTGGTGTTTGCCAGCTTGCAGGATATACACAGTCCAATCTGTCCAATCACAAGCTGAGACTCTCTGGAGCCATTTGAGGAGAGGTTGAGGCAACAGTTATGTTTCTTAGATTCCTTAGACTGTGGAGGTAACTTTCACAGACAATGACAAATGCCGTGGAGATCGAGCCACAGGTTGTTCTGTTAGAAGATCAGGAGGCCCTGAGGTAAAAAGGAACGTTAGTATGAGTTTAATATGACTTACAAAAATAAGACTGGAGAGCATAGCTATGTTACTTACAGTCAGGAGTTTGAGGGAGGATGGGAGCCACACAGCAGCATGTTGTAGAGATGATGATTAGTCTGGGAGATTGACAGAACGAGTCATGAGTGGGTGAGCAGAAGGATCTGTAGTCAGAAAGCTGATTGCCAGTCATGGAAGGATGGGCGAGGACTTTCCAGGAGGAGAAGATATGGTGGTGTGATCGAGAGGAATGAGGGATTTCCAGAGATCTGTGTAGAAAACAAGAAGTTTCAAGAACAGGAGGATAAGTGACTGCTTACCAGCTGTTTTTATTTTCCTGCCAGATGAGCTCACGGCTTACAGCTGTGTGAGAATGCACCTGCTGTTATTGCAAGATGAGGGTTCTTTGATAGGTCTGAACTGAGCAGGTAAGTGTGTGGTGCATGCTTGGTAGTGGAGTCCGGAAACTGGTTCAGTCTGAGGGGAATGACGGGTGGGGTGGAGCCTGGTTACTGGAGTTCTGGGATGATTAGGCATGAAGTGGACGTCAGGGAGCCAGAAACGTGACAATGAGAGGGGTTGTCAGGTTAGCGTCTCCTTGGTGCTCTCCAGCGGTCACCGGCCAGGCTGAGGAGGAGATAAAAAATAAAAACAGAACGCAGAGTACAATAATAATAATGATAACATCAATTTATATCACATCAATGTTGTGTAACTCACCTGACGTGTGCTTTAACATCTTGACCTGTGCCTGCTTACAGCATCCCGTTTGTCTGGTCTTTCAAACTGGGCACAGAGAGGTTCAGCAACTGGAATTTTGTCCGAGTACTCCTGATATGGGAGAGGATCCACCACCACAGAGTCGAACAGCAGGTCCATAAGCTTGTGTACATACACTGGAAAAAGATTTTCATTATCACACTAGTTTTCCATAACCATCATTATGGTTTTTTAATACAGTATATGACATACATGAGGCTGGATTGGTCTTCAGGGGTCTAACTGAGTAGTCTCCATGTTTGTACTTGGGGTACACTATAGCATATCTCAGCTCACCAGTTGCTGTTGCTGCATGTGAGCGTGTTGCATTTTCATTATAATGCATTGCAGCAATTTGTAATCCGAAATAAACGAACCATATAGATGTTAGTCAAATATCTACATTTTATGTAAAGATTTAAACAATTAGAAGCATTAAGTTGACCATTTCTTGTATTCATCACCTGGACAACGTTCCTTTGAAGGAGAATACCACACTTTTGGGAGTGAATCTGATGATGAGGCTGTGGACAGCCTCCAAGGTGGATGTGTGGTACTGAGGGCTTATCTTCTCTACTTCCTTCAGAAACCGTGGAGCTAACAGAATGGAAGTGAGCTTCTCACATGATGCAGTGCCTACATTGAAAATGTTAATTACATAAATTGCAATTCCATCAACTTTAGAATGTTGCTAATATTTCATTTAGAAAACAAGTCACCCCAACATAACATTTTTAGATGATAAATGTATAAAAGACTGACTAATAGTGCTGTAGATGTGTATTCATTACTTATGGCATTTTATCAAATCGTATTTCAAGTGTAGTGCCCTCTTGTGTTCAAATTTCTGCACTACATGTTATTTTTAGTCTGTCATTGATTTTGGCCAAGTAGTGGTATGTGACGTTAGCCGGTACATGTGACGTCTGCAAATCTCGTCCTCCAAAAACATTCCTCCCTTTCTTATCGATTTTCTATTTTGAAGGAGGTTAAGACAAATATTCTGATAGGTGGGTGATTTGTTCTAAATGTAAAGAAACAAAACAGTGAAGGCTCAGCTGTAAATATTACATGCTACACTTACTTGGTTTGAGCCACTGTTTTGCCTCTTCTTCAACCAGAGGAGCATGCAGACAGCTAGGGAACAGCGCGTTGTCATGGATGTGCACATTTTGGATGTGGTTGGCAACTGAAGTCCACTTTGCTACAATACTTTTTTGCGAGATCTTGCAAAGGTTTTTTTCCCTCCCATGTCCCTTTAGGGGCTCCGTATATAAAGCATTTAAGCAGCTGTTTTTCAGGAACTTTTTTCAGAACTATCTTTACTTTTCATCAACAAACACTTCTGACTTTACAGCTCAATCTCAAACCTCCAATTTTGAACGTAAATATATATATATATATATATATATATATATATATATATATATATATATATAAATANTATATTATAACGGTTCTTTTTCCTGCATCAAGAAAGCATTTCATGTTTGTAAAGACAGAACATGAAATGCTTCCTTATGCAGGTTTTGCTTCACCGTTTCATGTCACCTATAAAAAGCAAAAGGCTCTGGTAATGGTACTCTCACTTGAGACGGGGTTCGATTCCCTGCAGGGCCCTGCTGGTTATACTGACAGAGATTAAAGCTTTTTGATGTAAACCCACACCTGTTGAGTTTAGGCCCCAACATGATTATTAATCAAATGCATGAATAAAATGAAAGACAATAAAGTTGATCTAAAATAATAATCTAGTTCCTGAAGAAACTTTAATGGCTTTGGCAACATGCATTAATCCTTTATGGTCATCATACAGTGCATGATGAGATTAACAGCTTCCACTGCTCTGGTGCTCAAAGAAAAACAGTCACAGTCTATTGCTAAAACAACACCCATAAAAGCAACGCCTCTAAAAACAGCTTCAATAAGAACAACAGTAAATTATTCAATAAAACAAGTTAAGAGCTCAAACATGGCCAACAACAGCTACACTGTAGAAAGGTCCTAATTTAAAGCTTTGATGTTTGGGCATGCTGCCATCAGCTAGTCCAGAGTTACTCAATTAGGACTTTTAAAGGGCCACATATGCCTCATTTCCACTAGTACCTGCTTTGACTGACACTACTCTAATCTGTGTGATTGGATTGTGCCTCCATTAAGTATCAGCTCTAGCTCAAATATTCAGAACCAGAGACCGTTGGCGTTCCATTCGCTCAGAGTAGGTACCATGATGCATATTCAAAAGGCTGTTGGTCCCTGATTGGCTAGGAGGAGTCACTGGTAGCGTCTCACTCTCACAGCTAGCGGCGAACAAGCAAACTAATGTGGTAATGGTAACACTTTAGTTTAGGGAACACAAATTAACCATTAATTAGCTGCCAATTAATATACATATTAGTGGACTGCTAAGTCTTAATTTGTCATTATTAAGTACTTATTAACTGCTTATTACTAATGCCCTTATTCTAATATTAACAGGCCATAAATTAAGAGTTTTTTGAACTCTTGATGGTGATGGTGAGTGTTTTGTGACTTTCATTTTATTTGAAGTTACTAATCCCATCAGTGGTGAGCAGATTTTTGAGCAAACAAAAAAGGCTGACGCCATTGTGATCCCCACAAAACCCAAGGCTAACTAGCATCAATGCTAACAATGCTCTGTTAGTGTTTTCCACTTTTTGCTCTGTGTGTGTGCTTCAGTTGTGCGTTTGTTTTGTTCCAGAATGTCTCAGACATGCGAGGAGTATTCAAATGCTCCGTATTTATAACCTCCTAGCTTCCTGAATTCGACCCCACTGTCCGAGGCCTGCACCGGCCTGACCTGTGTGTACCAGCCGGCCATAAGGCAAGGCAAGGCAAGGCAGCTTTATTTGTATAGCACATTTCAAACATGGAGGCAATTCAATGTGCTTTACAGAGCAGGAGCAACAAAAGCATTAATCAAAATACACAAAGAAATAATTCAGACAATTAGATAAAAGGCATAGTCAAAAAAGTTTAGCAGTAAACAGTGCAGAAGGAGCAGCATAAGAAACATTCAATCATAGGCTAATGAATACATGAAGGCTTTTAATTTTAATTTAAAAGTTACTAGAGTTGGGGCCTGTTTGAGGTCATAAGGAAGCTGATTCCATCTATGTGCTGCATAATGACTAAAAGCAGCTTCACCCTGTCTGGTTCTGACCCGAGGTTCTACCAGCTGACTGCTGTCTAGGGATCTGAGAGCCCTGCTAGGTGTATATGCTGGAAGGAGATCCAACATGTACTTAGGCACCATACCATTGAGTGATTTATAGACTAGTAGAAGCACTTTAAAATCGATTCTGTAGTTTACTGGCAACCAGTGCAGAGTTTTTAGAACAGGGGTGATGTGCTCAGTTCTCTTAGTTCTCGTTAGGACCCTAGCAGCAGCATTCTGAATAAGCTGCAGTTGTTTTACAGCTGTTTTGGGAAGACCAGTCAGGAGACCATTGCAATAATCTAGTCTGCTGGAGATGAACGCATGAATGAGTTTCTCTAGGTCTTGTTTCAACATGAGACCTCTGAGTCTTGCTAATTGATGGAGATGATAAAACGCTGATCTGGTTATAGCCTTAATGTGACCAGTGAAGCTTAGGTCTGAGTCAATGGTAACACCAAGGTTTCTAACCTGAGTCTTAGTCTTTATTCCTCTAGAGCCAAGTTGAGCAATAACTTCCATCCTCGGTTTTTTACTCCCAAAGACAATAACTTCTGTCTTGTCTTTGTTTAACTGAAGGAAACTTGACTTCATCCAGTCATTGACTTGCTCTAGGCACTGACAGAGTGAGTCTAGGGGACCGGATTCATTAGGTGATAGAGCTAGATAGATCTGGGTGTCATCTGCATAACTATGATAAGCAATGTTGTTGTTGTATATGATCTGACCCAGGGGGAGCATGTAGAGGTTGAAGAGCAGCGGCCCAAGAATGGAGCCTTGGGGGACACCACATGTCATAGTGATCTGCTTTGATCTATGTTCACCAATAGAAACAACATAACCCCTGTCAGCAAGGTATGATTGGAACCAACTAAGGACTGTACCTGATAGTCCCACCCAGTTTATGAGTCTATCTAATTGTGATCCACAGTATCAAAAGCTGCAGTGAGATCGAGCATCACTAAAACAGATGTTTTGCCTGAATCTGTATTCATACGGATATCATTTAATACCTTCATCAGTGCTGTCTCAGTGCTGTGGTGTTGTCTAAAGCCTGACTGAAAACCATCCATGAGGTTGTTTGTCTCCAGGAAGTTGTTCAGCTGGATCATAACTGCTTTTTCAACAATTTTCCCAATGAGGGGAAGACTAGAGATTGGTCTATAATTATTCATCTCTAAGGGATCTAGTTTGCTTTTCTTTAGAAGAGGCTTGACAGCAGCAGTTTTTAATGAAGTAGGAAAAATACCTGATTTTAAGGAGTAATTAGTAATTTTCAGTACATCATCTTTCAAGCAATTAAAAACATTTTTAAAGAAGTTTGTTGGCAGTATATCAAGACAACAGGTAGATGAGTTTAAGCTATTAACTATGTTTTCCAGTGTTTTAGCATTAATCATGTCAAAGACTGGCATTCTAGCTAAAGTGTTGCTATGTGGTTGTAGGGGTGGTCTTGGTGTGTTGGTTGACAGGGAGGAGTGAATGGCTGATCTGATGTTTAGTATTTTATCATCGAAAAAGGATGCAAACTCATTACATTTAGTTTGGGACTTGAAATCAGGGGCTAACTGTGTTGGTTGGTTAGTTAGCCTCTCAATAGTGGCAAACAGAACACGGGAATTGTTGATATTATCACTTATGACTTTGGAGAAAAAGGCTTGTCTCGCCTTTTTTAATTCAGAGTTGTAGGTGTGGAGCTGCAGTCTGTAGGTCTCATAATGATCGGGCAGGCTACTTTTCCTCCATTTACGCTCAGCTTTGCGGCATTCTCGCTTTTGGTTTGTAACAGATTTAGTGAACCTCCATGGAGCTTTTTGTTTCCTAGAGATGAACTTGGACTTTTCTGGGGCAATGGTGTCAAGAATCTCTAGAGATTTGCGGTTGAAATGATTTAGAAGGGAATCAGCACAGTTGGATGTTAGACTTGTTGACATATTCATTAGTTCACTAAAAACTGATGCAGTGTGATCACTTAGGTACCTTTTTTTGAGAACAGCAGAGTTGTGATGGATTACAGGTGCAGCTGACATCTCAAAAGAAATACAGAAGTGGTCAGAGAGGCCAACGTCCTTAACAACAATGTCTGATACATCAAGATCTTTGGTTAAGATCAAGTCTAGTGTGTGACCTTGAGCATGTGTTGGAACATGAATATGCTGTATAATATCAAATAGATCAAGCACTCCGAGGAATTGCACAGCAGTTTTATCATTAGCGTCATCAATGTGAATGTTGAAGTCTCCAGCTATCAGAAGGTGATCAAAGTCTATTGTGATAACAGAGAGAAGTTCAGTGAAGTTCTCTAGAAAATGAGTACATGAACCTGGAGGTCTGTATATTACTAAAACTAAGATCTTGGGTGTACCTTTCAATTCAAAACAAAGATACTCAAAAGAGTCAAAGTCACCAAACAT
>SSNS01000719.1:49010-66585 GCA_006937985.1 Aphyosemion australe | reverse complement strand
GAATGAGTCTTTAAAAATGGCAGCTACACCACCACCTCTCTTATCAGGTCGAACCACATTTAGAGATTTGAAGTTTGGGGGTGTTGCTTCTATGAGAACAGGCGCACAGCTACTATCATTTAACCAGATTTCAGATAAAAGCATACAGTCAAGAAGATGAGCAGAGATAAGATCATTTACTAAAAATGACTTGTTGTTGAGAGATCTGACATTTAGTAAAGCCACCTTTAAGGAAATGGTGGGAGGACACTGCGCTGAATGGGACTGATAAGGAACCGCTATAACATTCCTTGGTCTGTATGAATGAACAGACATATTTTGCCTTGTAGAAATTATAACAGGAATAGGGAAAACTAACATTTCATAAGGTCCACATTTGTCCTGGAAACATTGATAAGGAACATCTTCCCTCAAATCTGGACCAGGTTCATATCAAACAGAGGATACTGAGAGCTGTGAGTGTGACAGGGAGATACTGTGTTGGCGGGCGGGGCAGGGGGTGAATTGCACAGGGTAGAGGGGTGGGTATCGGCGAGATGGATCAGGTGGGTCAATGAAGCTTGATGTGAGTTGGAGCGGGGGGAGGGATTCCTTCGGTCTGTCAGATTTGTGGTGATGTAGCTCTTCCAAGTGTTCAGAGGAGAGCTGAGTTACGCTATCTTGTTGTTTTGGAACATCCTGCGTGTTGACCTTGGCATGGTGAGCAAGGAGTACTCCTTTGCGATAGCTGACCTGCTGTGTTATGATATCCTGTTCTCCTTGGTGGGGGGTGGGGGCACGCTGGAAGTGAATGAGATTTGAGATGAAAAGTCGTAATCCATGTTTGTTAAGACGAATTCCGTCAGGTAAGAAGAGGTGTCTGCGATCCCAAAAGAAGTTAAAGTTGTCAATAAAGAAGATTCCCTTGGTGTGACATGCCTTTATCAGCCAAGAGTTGATGGAAAAGATCCTGCTGAATCGCTCAGCTCCTCTCATGACCGGTGGAAGTGGTCCGCTGATAAACACCCTTTTCCCCTGGGATTTTAGAGATTCCAGTAGAACGTCGAACTCCTTCTTCAGCATCTCTGATTGTCTTTTGCGGATGTCGTTTGCACCAACATGAATTATGAGCTGGTTAGCGGCTGGATGTTTAGCAAAGATTTCAGGGAGTCTTTGTACCAAGTCTGCGACTGAGTCCTTGGGAAAGCAGTAAGTTTTGGTGTTTCTGGCATTTAGGTCCAGATTCTTGACATGGAAATCCCCCACTATGACTGTCTGAGGATCAGCCTCAGAGTTTTGCCTCTTTCGACGTAGAGGTTTACTGATGTTTGCAACCCTGTTTTGTGGGGAGGAGGGGGGGCTTCTCAGTTCATCTGATCCTGCTTCGTTCAGCAGTGGCGTGAATCTATTTTGAAGCTGTATGCCCGGTTGATGCATATTAATCCTCGTTTTTCCAGCTCCTTGCTGTTGTGTTCTGTTGACATGATGAGGCCTGGACGGAAGCGCTGGCCAGTCGTTAGCATCGGTGATAACTCCGTGTGAGGCTGAAGCCGGTTTTCCTCCTCTCGCTTTCCAGGGACATGGTTTACTCTTTGGCTTAGCACCAAGAGTATTCCATGGAGGACTGTTATTGTGAGGCCCAGCGCCTCACAGCACTTTGCAGAGCTCTCAAGCCTCACGCAATGAGCCTGAGACTCACGCATTTTCCTGTCTTACACGCACTCACGCCACACATGAGATTTCTCACGCTGAAAAAGCACAACGGTGAGGTTAGTTGGACAGTGGCTATTCAACAGCCATTACTCCATGGTTCACTATGGTCAATGATGAGTTTTTATGCCGTGCGCTATGATGTGTGTGTGCGCTGCAACAGATAGACGGCGGTCAGCTGTGTTCCGAGGACTTGCTCATGAAAACGGTAGTCCGCTTAGGGACCGTCAACAATTTCTAGTCATTTAAGAATGCATACAAAAAGTCAAAAGCTTCCAGTTTCATTGATTAAATTATTCAAAATCAATTCTCAGTTCTGTTCCTAAACTAGACCAATGAGACACTTTTCTTTAACACATTCCATACAATCTGATCTTCTTTTTTATTAAGATTTTCATAAAAATAAGATATTTTCTTCAAAACCTTCCAGGTAAATTGATATAAAAAAAGTCAAAATCAATTCCCAATTGTGTTACTAAGGTAGACCAATGCAATGACACAACAGTTTTTAACATACTTCATACAATCTGATCTTTTTCATTTAGATTTTCATTAAAAATATTTTTTTTCAAAAGCTTCTAGGTAAACTGATAAAAAAAAACCTCAAAACCAATTCCCAAAGGTAGGAGCTTGGAACTACTAAGCAATAAAGACACAAATCCCTCTTTCGAAGAGGACTCTTTTGGAGTGGGAGGAATGGAATTGATTTGGGGTCATTGATCCAGTGTTTGCGAAAACACGTCGGACAGTCGGACATTACCGACGTGATTTAATATTGTCCGACGAAAAACTTCACATCGTCGGACATTATGACCGACGCCGTGCGTCTACAACGTGCCAAAATAAAATAAACTTCCTGAAAACTGCAGACTGTTTGTTGGCTTCCCCCTCAAAAGATCTAGTTTCTACATATATTTCATTATTTATTTGGACTCTCAGCGTAGCGGGTCTTCTTTTGGGCGGAGAGGATGGAGAGCGGCAGAGCGCTGATTACTGATGCGCTCCGCCGGGCAGCTGCGTCCTGCACACGGCCACAGTAACATTCTCAAAGTGGCGCCACCAAAAAAAAACATAATTAACACGCGATCGTTCACGTTTGCTCATACTGTCTTTCATTGTGCCTGACGCACTATGCTGCTGCAGGGATCATCTCCCGTGCTTCGGTGACTTCACCTCACTGGCGCGGCCGCACATTCCGCTATTTTTGCGGTCGACGGATCTTTTTGATGTGCTAATTTCAAAAGTAACTTGTGAGGTGAAAAGTAAGAAGCCAGGCAGCAGTTGTTCTGGAGGATTGAGAGGAGATGCAGCTAAGAGACAGCAGGACAGGAAAATAGTCGCATAAAAAACAAAACAGTGTTTGAAAAGGAAAATGTAGGCAGACATTTCCACTACGCGTTTATAATTTTATAATAATAATAATTTATAAGCATGTAATATTTGTTTATTTGATACAATTCAGATCACCTTCAAAACTCAGTCCCACACCCAGGGCCGTTTCTAGGTATTTCGGGGACCACGGCACAGTGCCCCCCCCCCCCCTTAAGAAAAGGTAAATAATTTCTTTATATTGTGATATTTGTGATGAACTAAATCGTCAGACAGAATGACATTTTGTCCTTAACAGCAGTTTATTAGAGTAGTTTAACAAACAGCTGAAATAAACCCGCATCTCCAACTTCCAGTTTCACCTCAACCAGCCACAGCGTCTCTTAAAGGAACAGTAACACCAGGCTACAACATCAGTCACAGAAAGCTTTTATGGATCATTACAATATTTAGAAATATTTTCATATATAATATGTTGTTTCTGGTGTTTCATAATCATTTATAATAATTATATGATCTCTATTAATTTCCTAATAAATTCTGTTAATCCTCATTTTATGAATTTGGCAGAAAATCACATTGATGGTTCTTTTTTCAAATTATGTCAACAGATTATTCTCACAATAAAAATATGTATAATATGTAAAGGTCAGAGGTCACTACAATACCCACTGTTAAATAGATACAAGTCTGAAGCCCGCGAGGATTTTGTTCTACGTGGTTCAAAAATGTCCTGCGTGAGACGCTCTCACGTCTACCAGTTTGGCAGGCGTGGCTGAAAAGTTTTCGCAAACACTGTTGATCAATTTATTTGGAAGCTATATAAGACAAATTAGTTATTTGTTATTTAAATATTTGAAAAAAATCTGACTCAATGAAATTTGTTAAAAACTGCTGTGTCTCATTGGTCTAATTAAATAACAACTGACAATTGATATTTTTTTGAGTCATTTGATCACAAAACCTGGATGCTATTGAAGCAAAATACAGAAATTGCCATATAAATATTATTGAAAATGATCTCTTTCAATTAAACATGTTAAAAACTGTGGTGTCTCATTAATCTAGCTTAGTAACAAAACTTTGAGTAATTTGTTAATTTACCTGGAAGCTTTTGAAGAAAATTACTTAATTTTCTATAAAAATCATAATAAAAAAAGATCAAATTGCATAATATGTTAAAAACTGCTGTCTCATTGGTCTAGCTTAGTAACACCATTGGAAATTGGGTTTGAGTATTTTGATCAATTTATCTGGAAGCTTTTGAAAAACAAACTATTTTTCATTAAATCACTCATTAAAAAAGGTCAGATTGTATGAAATATATTTCAAACTGATGTGTCTCGTTGGTCTAGTTAAGTAACACAACAGAGAATTGATTTGGAATAATTTAATCAATTAAGCTGAAAGCTTTAGATTTTTTGTATGCATTCTCAAATGCCTAGAAATTGTTGACGGTCCCTAAGCGGACTGTCAGGATCTGCCCTTTCTGCCCTCCTGTTTTCCAGCTCCCTGCTCACCAGTGTCTCGTCTCCCCTGCTTCACTTCTAGTTAATTGGTCCCACCTGCCTCTCGTTCTCCTAATCACCCAGCTCCCCAGATCCTCCTGTATTTAAGCCCTGTCTGTGTTCTGTTCAGTGTCGGTTCATTGCTTATGTTGTGTCTGTGTCAGTCTTCAGTTTCCTACATTAAAACCCCTTTAAAACCTCCTCACCTGCCTTTTACCTGCTCACCTGCGTTTGGATCCTCACCTCAGCCCTCAGCCACCAGTACATGACAGATGAACCGACCTAAGAAAGGATCCAGCGGTGAGTTTTATTTTTCCTGTTCTGAGTTGTTGGGATGGCCAGACTCCTCTCCGGACTCCTCTCCAGACTCCTCTCCACCTCCTCCACGGCGCCGCAGACGTCCGCGCCGCCGAACCTCCACTCCAGCCTTCCAGCCTACCATCCTGGGTCCGTTTGGAGGGTTCGGCTGGGAGGAGCTGCAGGACCTATCCTGCTTCACGGGCTCCAGACTGGTGATGTGTTCCCCTGGGGCTGGTCCACGCCGCTGGGAACAGAGCCAGGCTCCACCGCCACTTCCTGATCATCGCTGCTGGCGTGGCGCTGCCCCCCCGGACGTTCTCTCCGACTCGCAGATGGGACTGCGCAACCGGCCTGGTTTCTCCCCTACAGCACCCTCCTCCTCATCACGGGAGACGGCGAGGGGATCCAGGCGACGGCACCGGGCGTCCAGAGCTGTGCCGCCTATCCAAGAGGCCCCGGCTCTGCAACCCAGCATGGAGCGGCAGTCATCCTTGGAGACTCTGCCCAAGCTCCCGCAGCCAGGTCCAGCTCAGCCGGTTCCAGGCAGTTGGACCGAACCAGCAGAGGACCCAGCAGTGGTTGCTCGCCTGCGGGCTGAGTTGGACAGACTCCGCCCCCTCGTCAGTCTCCTGCAGTTCCAGGTGGGGACACTCACCACCCTCTTCCAGGTGGCCCCGGGGGTCCAGTCCGGATACCAGTCGGCGCTGCCTGAAGCACCACCGGTCGCTGACAGGGAGACTGGGTCAGCAGATGAACCGGTGGATGCGGCTGAACTGCGTGAGGAGGAGATGCGGCTCCAAGCCCTCGTCAAATTCCTGGAGTTCCAGAGTAAGACGCTGTCCACCCTGGCATTCCAGTCATCGCCAGAGACCCAGGCCGCCGGGCTCCATTCGTCGTCTTCGCCAGAGACCCAGGCCGCCGGGCTCCATTCGTCGTCTTCCCCAGAGACCCAGGCCGCCGGGCTCCATTCGTCGTCTTCGCCAGAGACCCAGGCCGCCGGGCTCCATTCGTCGTCTTCGCCAGAGACCCAGGCCGCCGGGCTCCATTCGTCGTCTTCGCCAGAGACCCAGGCCGCCGGGCTCCATTCATCGTCTTCGCCAGAGACCCAGGCCGCCGGGCTCCATTCATCGTCTTCGTCAGAGACCCAGGCCGCCGGGCTCCATCCATCGCCAGAGACCCAGGCCGCCGGGCTCCATCCATCGCCAGAGACCCAGGCCGCCGGGCTCCATCCATCGCCAGAGACCCAGGCCGCCGGGCTCCATCCATCGCCAGAGACCCAGGCCGCCGGGCTCCATCCATCGCCAGAGACCCAGGCCGCCGAGCTCCATCTGCCTGTCAGCCTACAGACTGCAGCAGCGACTCATCCGCCTGTCAGCCTGCAGACTGCAGCAGAGACTCATCCGCCTGTCAGCCTGCAGCCCGCAGCAGAGACTCATCCGGTCCCCCAGTCAGGATCAGAGGATCAGCGTCCTGAGGGGTTCCTGTTGGAGGTGTTCCTGCCTCCTCCACCGTTTCAGTCCCCCTCTTCAGAGGTCCAGCCCATCTCAGAGGCTCCGCTCGAGGTCCAGCCCGTCTCAGAGGCTCCGCCCGGGGCGTCCTGTCCAGGGTTCCTGGGCGAGGTGGCCCCGCCTCCTCCTGGTTTTGAGGACTCCGAGCTTCCTGGGCTCCAGTCTGCATCGGCCACTCACGCGCCTGCCGGCTTCCTGTCTGCGCCAGGGACCACCCAGCCGGTCCTCCAGTCTGCGCCAGGGACCCGCCAGCCGGCCGTCCAGTCATCGCCAGAGACCCAGCGTCCTGTGGGGTTCCTGTGGGAGGTGTTCCTGCCTCCTCCTGGTTTTGAGGACCCCGAGCTTCCTGTGCTCCAATCCCCTTCAGCCACTCTCCGGCCTGCCGGTCTCCAGTCCGCCTCAGCCACTCTCCCGCCTGCCGGTCTCCAGTCCGCCTCAGCCACTCCCAGAACCAGCCGGCTCCTGCGCCCACGTCGCCGGCCCCCCAGGCCTTTAAGGTCCCGCCTCCTGGTTCTCTGCTGCTGGCCTCCCAGATCCAGCCGGCTCCTGCGCCCTCGTCGCCGGCCTCCCAGAGCCTGCCGGCTCCTGCGCCCACGTCGCCGGCCTCCCAGAGCCTGCCGGCTCCTGCGCCCACGTCGCCGGCCTCCCAGGATCCACTTGGGTCGGTGTTGGGCGTCCGGTGCCGCCCCTTAAGGGGGGGGGTACTGTCAGGATCTGCCCTTTCTGCCCTCCTGTTTTCCAGCTCCCTGCTCACCAGTGTCTCGTCTCCCCTGCTTCACTTCTAGTTAATTGGTCCCACCTGCCTCTCGTTCTCCTAATCACCCAGCTCCCCAGATCCTCCTGTATTTAAGCCCTGTCTGTGTTCTGTTCAGTGTCGGTTCATTGCTTATGTTGTGTCTGTGTCAGTCTTCAGTTTCCTACATTAAAACCCCTTTAAAACCTCCTCACCTGCCTTTTACCTGCTCACCTGCGTTTGGATCCTCACCTCAGCCCTCAGCCACCAGTTCATGACACGGACCACCGCTTTCATCAGCTGACTGCCGTCTCCGCCTCTTTTATAAGACACACCGTGCCGGCAAATCAGCGTAATTTTGCGGCATTCGTGCCGCCACGCTTGATAGTAATATTGTGGTAATATTGCGGCTTAGCAATATATAAACGCACATTAAGCCTTGGCGCAAAAGAGGGTGGTGTCATGACCACGCGATGAATTAGTGCCGAGCTCCGGCCGGGAACTATGTTGAAAATGAAAGTCAACACGGCCATAAGTTTTGTTTTTGTAAACAGAATCAGCTGAGATGATAAACTGGAGCAATGCGGAGCTCCAGGAGCTTCTCTCCGTTAGATCTGCAGCTCAGATCATCTGACAGCTCACAGGGACTGTGGAGCACACACACCTGTAGCTGACTGGGGAAAAAAACTTAAGGAGCACGGCTTCGATCGCAATAAAAAGCAAGTTATGTCCAAAATACACGGAAGTCCGCGACAGCGTAGAGACCGCCCCCATACCTCCTTAATGCCGCCATCGCGTAATCTTTTATAAAACTGACATGATTGCGCAACATTACCGCCATGGTCTGAGCTCTTATAAACGACCTTAGGCTCCCAGATGCTGCCTCGACGTTGCGGCAAATTGGCGGCATTGTCTTATAAAAAAGGCTTATGTGGCGCAGCGCACGATATGAAAACCCTCCGCTGACTAGTGAACCAGGAGTGAATGTCTGTCAAATAACCAACGTCCAACTAACCTCATTTTTTTTTTATTTTTATTTTTTTTATTTATTCTTTGATTAGCACTCCAACATTTCAACAGAGAACACAAGTCCATCATAGGCAACATTTCATTCTAACAAGGCTAATCAAAAGGGATTGGCTGAAGCACATGCTTATTATGCCAACCCTTTTTACAAGAAGAATCATTTAACATTTAGTTCACGTACATAAGACTCGAAACAACCAAAAAACAAAAAATAAAAAGTTAACCTTATATCATAGACAAGTAAATACAATAAATCAAATTAAATTAATTACCATGACAGCAAACAAAAAACAACCAAAGTTTCAATATTATTATTAACATATATATATATATATATATATATATATATATATATATATATATATATATATTTATATATATATATATATATATATATATATATATATTTATTTATTTATTTTTTTTCATCCCTGTTTTATATATTTTTCCAATATTCTAGCTTTAAACACGTTTTTAAACACAAAGAGTGAACTACACCTTTTTAAATCACTTTCATAACTATTCCATAAGTTGACTCCTGTAACAGAAACACACCTCTGTTTTATGTTTGTCCTTATCTTGTTTTTTTTTTTAAAAATCTGTTCCCCTTAAGTCATATTGACTGTCTCTCACTTCAAACAGCTTTTGGGTACTGCGGCATAGCAAATTTTTTTGTGCTTTATACATTATCTGTGCTATTTTATATTCAACTAAATCATAGAATTTCAGGATATTTGAATTTATAAATAAGATATTAGTTCGTTCTGTATAGTTTGTTTGATTTATAATTCTTATGGCTCTTTTTTGTAACTTAAAAATAGGAAGAGTATTGGTTTCATATGCATTGCCCCATATCTCTAGACAATAAGTCATGTATGGAAGCAACAATGAATAATAAAGCGTGTATAATGATTTCTTGTTCAGGACATACTTTGTTTTATACAGAATAGCAATGATTTTTGACATTTTTGTTTTCACATGATTTATATGAGACTTCCAGTTAAGCTTATCATCAATTATCATTCCAAGAAATTTATTTTCGTATACCCTTTCAATTTCAATTCCATTTACCCTAATTTTAGAGGCATTTTTCATTTGTCTAGTTCCAAAAATAATAAATTTAGTTTTATTTATATTTAGCGATAACTTATTTACATCAAACCAGTTTTTCAATATATTTAATTCTCCTTCCACTATGGTCAGAAGTTGTTCTAGATTTTTACCTGAGCAATACAGTGTGGTATCATCAGCAAACAATACACTTTTGAACAATTTGGAAACATTGCATATATCATTTATATATAATATAAATAATTTAGGGCCCAGCACAGAGCCCTGAGGAACACCACAAGTTGTCTTCAACTGATTAGATTTGACATTATTGATTTCCACATATTGATATCTATCATCCAGGTAACTTTTCATCCACTTATATGATATCCCTCTTATACCATATCTCTCCAATTTTTTCATTAATATTGTATGATCAATCGTATCAAAAGCCTTTTTTAAGTCTATAAAAACACCAACAGTATATTCCTTTTTATCAATTGCAGTAGATATCCCTTCTACCAGTTCCATGACTGACATTGAAGTGGACCTATTCCCCCTAAAGCCATATTGATCTTGTAATATTGTTCTTATAATATTTACTAATCTATTCTTATATAACTCATGGTTGAAGACACACCCCCCCCCCCCCCCCCATCTGGTTATGACAAAATTTTTGTCATTGTTCTTTACAGGTGCAAGACTCTGGATGTGCACAATAGGAGTGAGCAACACATTCTTGCTGCTGTGGCAGAAGATCCATTGCAGCGAACAATGGGAGACATCCGCAAACAAATGAATGAGGAGGAGCATTGCTGCTCTACGCACTGTCTACTGGATTGCAATAGAAGAGATAGCAAATAGAAAGTACCCCTCTCACTGGAGTTTGAGAGGATACAAGGGGTTCAAGAAATCATCGTGGGGGGAATTCGAAGAAAGAATCGCCCCAAGCATTCAATGACTTACTCAGTGCCTTAGATGAGGTAAACATACATAGATCATTTCCAAGCTTAAAAGACAATTCTCTAACACATTTTTTTTATATAATTTGCTCATTATATTATTTTACAATTTTTTATTTTCATATAAATTTTTTCAGGTGCTTGTGAAAAAAACTGTTGCAGAAGTGAAGAACAGTGACTTCATTGGAGTCGGTCTAGACGAGTTGACTGATCGGTCTTCTGAGAAGCATGTCGTTTTCATTGTGCGCTATGTTGTAAATGGTGGTGTGAAAACCACATACCTGAAGATTGAAAAGATAGCTGATGGAAAGGCCCACACCATTTTCGAGACCCTCCTTTCAGTATTCAAGGCCTACGGCATTCCAGTGCAAAAGGTAAAGTGTTGAAACATTTCTCATTTACTTATTATTAATTACATTACTGCATTTCTTTGAACTTTAATGTGTGTTACATTTTAAATCAAGAGACAAGTGGCATTGAAGTCTGACATAATTAAATCATCATTCTGACATGTTTCAGATAACGAATTACATATATATCTTAAAATGTCTGCAACTGGTTTGTTATTTTGTCTGTTCTCAGATCCAAGGACTTGGGGTTGATGGCGCTAACGTCATGTTGAGTGAGCAGAATGGCGTCACCGGCCTTTTGAAGAGATTGAACCCTTTCTGTGTTGCTCTACTTTGTGTTTGCCACAGTCTACACCTTGCTGTTAGCAAGGCAGCTAAGGGGGTGTGAAATGTGAACGCCTTGCAAACACTAGGGCAGCAGTAGCTCAGGAGGTAGAGCGGGTTGTCCAGTAATCGGAAGGTTGCAGGTTCGATCCCGGCTCCGGCCAGAGAATGCTGCTGTGTGTCCTTGGGCAAGACACTTCACCCGCCTTGCCTGCAGGTGGTGGTCGGAGGGACTGGTGGCGCCAGTGCTGGGCAGCCTCGCCTCTGTCAGTGCGCCCCAGGGCAGCTGTGGCTACATCGTAGCTCATCCCCACCAGCGTGTGAATGGGTGAATGACTGATTGTGTTGTGAAGCGCCTTGGGGGGTTGTAGAACCCTAAGAAGGCGCTATACAAATACAGGCCATTTACCATTTACTTGTCGCAACCATTTATCAGCATGTAAATAATTCACCTAACCGACTTGAAAAGTTCAGGACCATGGCACTTCTGGCCATGACTTCTAATGAGGGAGAAGAAGAAGGGGATGAAAACACCCCAGCAGCAGTGGCACTGCCAGCCTACAAGTTTCTCAAATTCAAAAAGGTATGCAGTTTACCTTTGCTGTAAACTTTAGTTATTACAATGTTGGTCCTATTTTCTATATAAAAACAATAAGCCTTTCGCCGGCCCCGCCCCCAAAAAGGTTATTGTCCAATCACACATCATAGCAACCGTTACTATCCTACAACTCCAAACAAGATGATGAAGCTAAGCCTAATTTATACTACTAAGCATTAGCCTCGATAGTAGTCGTGTCCCCTTTGTTTCCCTTCACAATCTCCTCATCAAGCTCAACCAGCAACAGCCAAGCATGAGTGCTCCCCCCGCCCGCTGCTGGGCGGAGGTCTGCCTTCCAGACTATCCAAGAACCTTTATAAGACACACTGTGCTGGCAAATCAACGTAATATTACCTCAACCGTGTGTCTTATAAACGCACATTAAGCCTTGGAGCAACAGAGGGTGGTGTCATGATCACGTGAGGAATTAATGCCGAGCTCCGGCCAGGAACTATAATGAAAATGAAAGTAAACACGGGCATAAGTTCCGTTTTGTAAACAGACTCAGCTGAGATGATAAACTGGAGCGATGAGCACCGGGAGCTTTTCTCCGTTAGATCTGCCTGCAGCTCAAATCATCTGACAGCTGACATCTGACAGCTCACAGGGACACCGCATCGCCGCCTCCTCGGATCCACGCGTCCCCGGACGCCGCCTTCTTCCGTTCTCCCAACTCCTTGTTCTCTGCTACGCTTCGCTCAGTGGAGCGGACTGCATACTGTAACCCTTTTTGCCTCAATCTGGATGATATTGTGGAGGAATTGCTCCAAAAAATTCTGCCGAGCTGGTCAGTGTTTGACCCACTTATTGTCAGACATAACAACAGTAAGTAAAGGGGCGGGGCTCGGCGAAAGGCTAATTAAGAAGTGATAAGGTTTAAATTTTAAAGGTAAACATATTAAGTAAATTGTTAAATTTTCAGGTGTACGAGGTGAGATGGTTGTGCTTGGGTGAAGCAGTGAAAGCAGTTGTGCACAACTATGAACCCCTGATGGCACTCCTAAATAGGGAATCTGCAGGTGACCCCTCATCCATTGGTTTGCACCAACAGCTGCAGAATTTCAAGTTCGTAGCCCTACTACACCTGCTGGTTGATGTCTTGGATGTCACAAACCACCTGAGCCGGATCACGCAGTACATGCAAAAACATTTTACCTAGAAAAAATACACACAATTGCATGTCTCACACATTGCAAGTGTGCTGGTATCGCTCGAGGAGATGCTGGAGATAGATGGCCCGTATCTACGCCCGTTTATGCAGATTACAGCAAATGATGCCACCTACCAGGGAGTTGACCTCAATGTTCAGCCAGGCAGAGGTGAACGTTTAGACCAACGCAAGCAGTTTTTGGAAGACCGTGCTTCTTTGATCAATGCCATCACTGCAAACATCAGAGGGAGGTTTCCACAGATGGATCTTCTGGATGCCATGCAAGTAAGCGTGTGGATAGTGTGTGTGTGGACAATTATTGAACAGGCAAATAGAGTAAATGAAATAATCAGACTGAAAGCCTGGTTAATTGCTAATATATTCAATTTTGTATCAATTCAAATTCATCTGAAATATTGAAAATCTCTTCAAGCATCTAGATATTCTATCTGTTCAATTCATTGCAGATATTTGAGCCTGGGTCATGTCCAGAGAGACATCTGAACATGTGGGGCCTTGACCATCTAGAAACCTTGCTGAACCACTACACAGCCAGAAAGGATACGCCACAGGGACCTGTTGACGGGTTGGTGGATGCTGACGCAGCCAGGTCAGAATTCACAATGTTCAAACGGCTGGTTGCAGAGCATCATGGCAGGCAGGAAGAGGACCACTTTCACACATACAGGGCTGAAGAGCTCTTTACAGCAATCTTCAGTGGACCCAACATCTGCAACAAGCGACTATTCCCAGGTATTTAGTACTGAAAAATACTTGCATGAAACATTTTACTTTTATCTTATTATGGTGGTAATGATACACCTGTATAAAACATACCTTTTTGACATGGGTTCCTGATAAAACTTGTATAAAAGTTATAGTTGCCCAGTTTTACTTAAAACACCTTGACATATTTATGTAAAAAATATTACTTTAATTTTGGTGTCAATTATCATTCTTTGTGTTTCAGAAATGTACAAGCTGATGGTCCTGTCATTAGTGGTGCTACCATCTAATGCAGAGGCAGAGAAGTCCTTCTCAGTGCAAAATCGGATCACCACCAAACGCATTTTTTGGAATGGACATTGTTTTATTTTAGAGCATTCACAAGTGCGTAAAGCCTCATCCTCAACGCAGCCACGGCAGCCATTTGAAGGTTTGGATCACTGGTTTGGGGTTTGGACAAATGGCTGTAACACAATCAATAATTTTATGTAAAACAAAGTTTTTTATTATTTTTTTAATTAATTTTAGTGAAACTCATCAAATGTAGAGCTGAACCTAAAAAAACATAATAACTAGTTTTAAGTTTTCAAAAAGTTACTTCAGTGTCTGTAATGATTCTTCAAAGACCTCAATAGTTCATTAAGAGCACCACTGAATAAACTAATGTCATCAGCATAGAAGGTTATTTTGACTGGACCAGGTCCCTTTTGATCATTATTCTTAAAGAAAAAACCCTAAAAAATTGATAATTTATCTGATTCTTAAAGAACACTAAACTTATTTGGAGAAAGTGATTATTGGATCTGTCAGAAAAGAAACTTGTAAAAGTCTGAAAATGTCTCACTGAGTCGTTGAAGTAAGTTTATGTAATAGAAGTTATTGAATTATGCTCAAAAGTTAATCGTTACATGTAACCACCCAGAGTTAAAGCCCCAGTGTGTAACATTGTTACCTGTTTACTACCAGATTCTGTGTTTCCAGTGCACAAACTTGTCCTTTTTCATTAATATTTCTCACCAACATCAATTGTAAATATTCCTCTTAGCTTGAAATTTTACATTTTTAACTCATAAAGGCTGTGTCCAAATCCAGGGGTTGCGTGCTCATGAGTTCGGATTTTAAGACCAGTGACGTCACAGCGCCGCGTCGAAGACCGTCCAAATTCCAAGAATGCTCAGAATGCGGTCTTGAAATGCGTTCTTCTTTTCCTCGATTTTGAGAACGGGTGCGGTGTAGTCTCCGTGGTCTCCTCACCTCCATAAATCCCGTGATGCACTGCAGGATTGACATCCGCCGAAGTAGGGGCGGGACTATTATTTAAGGCTAGACCGTCCACATTCACAGCTGTTAACATCTGGTCTAAGCGGTCACGGAAGAACACGTTCTCCTGAGACCAATGAGGACGGGTACTCATGAGCATGCAATCCCTGGATTTGGACACAGCCAAACTGTGGGCGACGTTCCATGGTTATCCACCATCTTGAAATAAGGTAGCTATTTAAGGACATAAGAGCTCTATGCACTATGACTGTAACCTGATAGAAACAGCAGAGGGCAGCAGTGCGCCCTGGAAGCATGGCGTCTGCCAATTCAACTAAGAAGAAGAGACTAGCTACACCGTTGCTGTACTTTGTTAGTTTGAATAACAAACAATAAAATCAAAACACACGTCAAATTAGTCAGGTCTTCATCATGTTTAACACTCGGCAGATGCATGTGATGAGATCCCCGCCCGCTATCAGCTGGACACCAGCCTCCAACTGACTCAGTGGCTAATTCTTCTTTTCTTCATACTAGAGCTCCTGATCCGGTCCCAACGTATCAGTGCCAAAGTCATTTTTCAAGAAGCATCCAATAGTTCCTTCTACTCAAGTCTCTTCTATCCCCGCAGCCTGCCGTCTCTCTCCCAACACGCTCCAGTGCTCGTCCGCTAGCCGCGGTGGCTAAGCTAGTGTTGTCCGCTCCATCTCCACCGCGGCTTACCTGAGCTGTGTGCCGCGATTTTCTGTGGTTAACACAGGTGAGTAGGCATCAGGACCTCCGACAGATCAGTCACGATGCTCCGATCACCTTTCTCGGCAAACGCGTAGCTCCCGTTTGGCCTGAACAGCGCTGCTGGATTACCTACGGAGCCCTCCTTGCCTAACAAGCAGCCACAGTGATGCTCCATCTCCACCGCCATGTCATCCGTGGCGTCTGAAGCGGCAGCCAGCTTGTTTACAGCTTACAGCATCGATCTTCCCCATGATACACGTGACCCCGGACCCCTCGGCTGCAGACCTGGAGACCACAGATTCAGGCCGACTGCAGATTCAGGCTTCTATTGTTTTTGAGACAGCTCCGGCTGACGCCACCCCTCCTCCGTGTGTGAATCGGTGACAGATATGCTTGCTTCCTTCAGGACTGGTAGGTTGACATAACGTTATAATTAAAAATGCGAGTAGTTATATGCTTTGTGTGGGTTAGGCTAGATTATACTATCATGCTATTTATAAAAAACGGACCTGGAGTGAATGCTGGATGTTGTTGCTTTTTGAGTGGACCACCATAGCTGCAATACTTACTCTGAACTGCATGGCGCTAAAGAGTCACATTTTTTACCATGATTTCTATGGATCTCACACACGGCACGGGGACTTTAAAGCTGAAGTTATTTATATAATAAAAATCACCAACAGATACGATGATAAATTTTTATTGTTTAAAAATCCACAAGTTTTGCAACATTTCAGGGGAAAAACAGGAATAATTTTAAAGAATCTTCAAGAAGAGCAACGACAGTAAAATAAGAAACACATTGCCATTAATTCAGCTCAGTACTGGGAACACTGGTCTCTCCTGAGTGACTCTGAGACTGGAGACTGGGAGCCCTGGGTGGCCTCACAGGTCACAGAGCCCACCTTCCTCCACTGGTCTGCAGTGAGCCTCAGGGTGCTGCTCCAGCTGTAGAGGCCGTCCTTCATCACCACGGGGCTCCTGCTCTCCTCCCAGCTGCTGCTGCTGCTGCTGCTGCCGTCCACCTTCCAGGATATGGGGGAATTTAACTGACAAATATCAAGAGCTTGAATTTTAAATTTAAGAGAAGGATTTTATATCCTTGCTTTCAAAACTTGTAATGCTTGCACTCAAAATGTCTGCTCTCGTTCAAATATACTCTGTTCTCCCTCAAATCCTTCTTTCTGCACTCAGATTTTAAGTTTCTTGCACAGATATTTTCTTCACCTGTGCAAACTTTCTCTCTGAACGGATCAAAACTGCTCCCACAACTCTGTTCCCTGCGCTCACGGATTTTTTCTGCTCGCTCGCAAACCTGGTAGTATAATCTCCTAGCAACCGCTCGGCCAATGGGAGACTGTTTGGAACTGGGCGGTGACAAACCTCTTCAGGGTGCGCTTGTTTTCTTCATGTGAGCTTGCCTGTGTAGTTTAAACATATAGCTACATCTGCTTTTCCTGCACTGAAAACAGGCCTATATAAGAATGTATTTTATGTATTTTGTGTATATTTCAAATGTATCTGGTCTAAACATGTCTTAGTTTTAAAATGTTAGCATGAATTCATAGTTTGTGAAACATTAAAATCGTGTTTTCTGTGGAAACTGCGCCCCCTAGTGGAGAAGCTTTGGAGGAAAGAATAAACTCGTCAGTCTGCCATCTTTCCATCGCATCAGTTACATAACTTTTATATTTATCAGAGATATTTGGTTGCCTTGCAAACTTTCCACAAGAAGGTAAGTAGAACTTTATTTAAAATATCAGTGTGTAAATTAATGTAGCCGTTTCACATTTGACTTTATCAAGATATCAGTATTTTTCTCATTTAAACCGAGGATGGTTAGTGGACAGGTGATGAAGCTGACTTTTGACGATAGTTTTTAATGTCATCTAAACTGATAAATAATAACCTATAAATAACTGCTTCGAAACTCTTTATTGTCAGATAGACCCACCGTGTAGCCTACAAACCCAGGTTGTAATGGTAGCTGAACTTTATGATGCCTCATGTTAGCTAACATGCTAGCTTAACCTAGTGGGGTGACTCAAGCCTCCGTGTTTCTGTGTTTTAGGTTAAATGTGAACATGGCAGCAGCTTGAATGACGTTTCACAGGCAGGTTTTTAATATTATCTTTGTGCAGATGTGTTCTAAATAATAAGTGGTATTAAAATGCGGGAGTAAACTGATGCCTCGTTTCTCTTCACTTGAGCAAATAGAACGGAGTTCGGGCCGGTCACGAGGGAATATGTCAAGATAAAAGACTAACACGTGAGTGAAAGTTCTGCTGATTTGTTAAAGTCTTTTAGGATAAATAATATATCCGAGT
>SSNS01000719.1:28355-46729 GCA_006937985.1 Aphyosemion australe | reverse complement strand
CTCTTCCAATTTTATAATTGTCTGCTGATGTCATTTCCTACTGAGTCACAACCAATCAGCATGAGTTAACCAAAGGCTCTGCTCAGCGACTACCGGGCCATTCCGAGTACCTGCTCAGGTACTCTGTTGGTTCCTGAGGATGGCTAGGAAAATTGTCTTTTCAGTCGTACCCGTGATGTTCTGGTAAAATCACCCTGAAGTTCTGATAGTTTCTGATGATAAAGATTAATCTGACCAGAAGGGAAAAAAGATCCATTCATTAATTAGTAATTAGTAATACTAGGATTCATTTATTAACCCAAAAAGTGCATAATTATTTCTACTCTATTAATAAAACAGTTTATGTAAATATACGTTTACTATATCATTTTTCTCCTGCATTCTCCAGACTGCCAACAAGAACTCTGTTCCAGATGCAGGAGGTGACAGCTGGACTTCATCCTGTCTTTTTAAGAGACCCACCTGTAAATGCTACACATAAAGGAAGACCTTCAAAAGTGAAACTAACTTTGTTTTTAATTTTGATAAATAAAAACAGAATAACAACAGAATGAGTTTATTGTTGAGGGAATCAAGTTAGACCTGCTGTAGGAGGCAGATTACTGTCTGTGATGAAGAGGAGCAAATACAGGTTTCACTCAGTAACATTACGATATTTAACTTGTAGATAAAATGTGTTTAGCTACATTTTAAGTTGATTTTCTGTCTCCAGAGAAAACTAACATGAAAATTAGATGTGTTCTTTTTTTGTGGGTAAATTTCCAAAGTCAGCAGGGAATCAGGTGATTGTTTCCCTCATGTGTAGGTGATGTTGGATAAGAAGTGACTCACTTTGTTACAGTAGGTGTTTAGTTTTAGTTGGGACAGAATAATCTGTTTTAAAGTGAGTTGTTTTAAAATGTTTCATGTTTTTTATACAATGTTAAATGTGTTTACACCATTGAAGCATTACTGTTAATATAGTGTTTTTAACTTTTCCTAATTTACACTTGTTAGAACGGACGAGTGTGGTTTTGTTTCTTGGAACTAAATGTTACACAATGTTTTCATTAGTAGTATGTACTAGCATGTTGGTTTGAATAAGTTTTATTTTTGTGATCAATAGAAAGCTCATTAGTTACAATAAATAATGTTGGTTCAACTGGAGTCTTTAATTTTTCTTTCACTGAACCAGAAAAACAGAAATTTGAGCAATTTGTGCATCTAGATTCTAAAATGATTTTTACAAATAACTGATCATATTTTATATAAAATATAAATTGTGTGGTATAAATCAATAGAGTTTAACAGATTGTTTTTTAATAATAAATAAAATACTGACACAGTCAACACTAACAATAAATAAACACTTCAGGTCAGCAGGCCGTTAGTACAGTGGCCATCATTGGTCAGGGATGAGAGCAGATGTGCTGTCGTGAATCAATGCTAAGCTAACGAGTCAGTATGTATGTATAAAGTCTGTATGGCCAAAATAATTATTTACTTTAGACCAGCTTGAAAACCATTACACTGACCAAAACATCCTCTTTAAAAGCATGTCCTGACTGCATGAACATCGTAATGTGGAGCAGAAAGCTGAAGCTGAAGGTAGAGCAGATGTAGCCAACTGCTCAAGCCACACAGGATAACCCGCTCGAAAAACAAGCGCACCCCGAAGAGGTTTGTCACCGCCCAGTTCCAAACAGTTCTCCCATTGGCCGAGTGGTTGCTAGGAGATTATTCTCCAAAGTTTGAGAGGGAGCAGAAAAAATCCGTGAGCGCAGGGAGCTGACTTGTGGGAGCAGTTTTGATCTGTGCAGAGAGAAAGTTTGCACACGTGAAGAAAATATCTGTGCAAGAAACTTAAAATCTGAGTGCAGAAAGAAGGATTTGAGGGAGAACAGAGTATATTTGAAAGAGAGCAGACATTTTGAGTGCAAGCATTGCCAGTTTTGAAAGCAAGGATATAAAATCCTGCTCTTAAATTGAAAATTCAAGCTCTTGATATTTGTCAGTTAAATTCCCCCATACCAGGACAGACTCCAGTCTGAGGGGAAGCCCTTGTTGGCCAGACACATGAGCGTGGCCTTCCCCTGCTGCAGCTCCTCACTGGAGGGAGGCAGCACCGTCAGGATGGGACGGGTATCACCTAGGAGACACCAATCAGGTCAGAGATCAGAAGCAGTTTGACTTTTTCTCATCAGGAAGTTTCTACCAGATGTTTTTCTGCTCCAGCAGTCTGACTCTCACACCTTGTTTCACTTCCTTTATAGAAACCTGTCAGTTATCAGCTACAAGAGAATAAAACTGTTTCAAATGAAAAGGAAGAAATGTGTCGTCTTCACAGGCCTTAATAGAAACATTTAGAACAGAGTTTGTTTGTAACATTAGAAAAACAACATTTTAATCCTAATTCAGATGAACTATGTTTATGTGAAAGGGAAATACTGTAGACTACTTTATACAACGTTTTAAATGACTTTTAAATTCTAGAAGTCTTATTACATCAGTTTTACTGTTATTAGGACAAAATGACTTTGTTCATTTTCATGTAAAGAATCATGTCTGATAAGAAACAACAACACAAAAAGCTTTTCCTAAATAAATCATCAATTAGAAAGAATTGGTAGATTTTCTCTTTCTGACTCCTAATTGTTTTTGACAGAATAACAAATAAAACTGAATTCATTTAACACTCAAAGGAGTGAAGACAAACACACACTTGCTGGTATTAATTTAAGTCTGAATCATTTGCACTTAAAGTAACTTTATCTCCACATCAGACACAAAAACTAATAACATGATTTTAATGAATCCTCCAACATAAAGTCAGGTTCTGGTTCTAGTGACACAAACTGAGCCGTCATACAAAAACCTCTGACTGTAGAGAGACACGGCTCTGAGTTTGTTACACTGAACTAAAACTACAATCCTTCAAAATAAAACTTTATCACCTAAAATATGAAATCTGTTCCTTTTTGTTCAGACAGTAGATTCATGGTACATCTAACAAACGTTTATGTATAAATACATAATGTTACTTCTGATCTTAATTTTCTAAAAGCAATTTCAAAATTTTATTTCTGTTATGAAAATAACAACAGACTAAAAATCTAATGTCAATCATTTAAAACCAAAAGAGAAAAGATTTAAACTTACCTCCAACCTCCAGTCTGGTTCCTCCACCAAACGTGTACCACAGTGATACAAACTGGTTGAGTCGTCGTACAAAAACCTCTGACTGTAGAGAGACACGGCTCTCTGAGTCTGACACAAACAAAAACACATTTAGCTTGTAGGAATTCAACAGGTAACCTAAAATAATAACATTTAAAAATGTTGACAACATGAAGCATTGATTCAAAATCTAAATCATTTTTCTTATATTTTTCTCATGAGTCTTTTCTTATGAAGTAAAAGCAGCACAACTGTTGACACATAAAGTATAAACTATTAAAATAAACCTAAAACAAACACAGATCTGTTATTGCACAGCTTAACTGATTTATCACCTTTTTAAATTCAATTAAAACTTTCAACTTTTGAAAAGAATCAGATCTGTATGGAAGTACAGAGCAGCCACCCATACAATCAATATCATCTTTTATATTCTTTCAATACGAATGTGAAAATAATATTGTTCATATGTGAAAACACAAAAATCCTGAAAACATCAGTTAGAAAATGATCTCAAGCTGACTGATGATTCTTTACACCATTGAAAAAGAAACAGTTTAGCAGCAAACCTCATAGTATAAAGAAAAACAAACATGAAAGTACCACAAACAGATTTATTCTTTGTAAACTATCCTCATAATGACCCATGATCCTGCTGTAGTGAGTGATCAGATTTCCATAGAGCATGACTTTGCATCAGCAGCACCATGCTCCAGTGCTCTGGGAGAGTTTATAGTCCTGAGAGTTGAAGACTGGATGACTGACAGCTGTCCTTCATCACAACACAAGACTTGGAAATCCTCCTGATCAAAAACATGACTTTGATCTGCGTCCTCATCTGGACTCTCCTCTGCTGCTGCTTCACAGGTAAAGTCCAGAGAATCCAACTCCTCTCCTCTATGAACATCTGTCCCTCTGAAATGAAGCCCACAAAAGCATCAAGCTGCTTTGTGTCTTTGTCTCCTCAGAGTCCAGAGGTCAGTTCACAGTGACTCAGTCTGCAGCAGTGAGCTCTGGTGTGGGACGCTCCGTCTCCATCCCATGTAGAACCAGTCAGGGTGTTTATGAAAGCAACTGTTTAGCCTGGTACCAACAGAAAGATGGAGAAAGTCCTAAACTCCTCATTTATCGTGCTAGCACCCGACAATCAGGGATTTCAGATCGTTTTACAGGCAGTGGATCAAACTCTGACTTCACTCTGACCATCATTGGAGTTCAGGCTGAAGATGCTGCAGTTTATTACTGTCAGAGTTTTCACTATCCCAACAGCCAGTGGGTGTTCACACAGTGAAAAACAGTCATACAATAACCTCCCTCAGCTTAAGAGGAACTGATCCACAGCTGCTCTGAAGCAGTTTTACTCAGAGTGGAAATCATTAAACAAAAATCCATCACAACATAACTCACATCTTTTTTAAAAGATTAAGCAGAAATGAAATCTCAAAGTAAATTTCATCACCAGCTGCTGCTTTAACTATCAGTGCTCCAGATGTTAAAAGGTTTCTAAAACCCAATGTGAGGAGGAGTCCAGGTCTAGATATGACCACAGTAAAACTTCTAACAACATGTGCAGGTCAGCTATGTGATGTAACTGCTGGTGTGGAGGATGCTGCAGTCACTCTGATACACAAACACTTGGAGATTGATAAATCTCATCTTAGGCTTTTATTTGCTGAATTCTCAGCTGTTAATACGATTCAGCCTCACATTCTCTGTTAAAACTACTGAATGATTTTAACCTTGATCAGGGTCTGGTGAAATGGATTCATGATTTTTTTATCATGAGACACTGTTGGTTTTATTTTACAGCTCTATGGTTAAATCAGTGCTGTCCTTTTGTTTGGTTTCTGTTTATGGAAACTTGTCCTTTCAGAACAAAAGCTGAATGAGTAGAATTGTGTCAGAAGCCAGTAAAATTACTGGCCAACAACAAATGTCCCTTACTGGTTTCTATGAGAGACAGGGTCTAAATAAGACTCTGTCACTTCTGGCCTTTTCCCTTCAGGAAGCAAATCCAGGCTCACAAAATCTAAATATATGGTCTAGCGAGGAGAATGTGTGGGTCTTGTTGTTTGTTTATTGTTTATTGCTGATTTATGCTCAAAGTTTAATTACTAATTTAAACCACCCAGACTTAAAGCTGAAGTTGTTAATTATACAGTATAATAAAGTCACCATTAGAGATGATGATACATTTTTATTGTTTTAAAACCCAAAAGTTTGACATTTACTAAAAACATTTAAGCAAAGAACAGAAATAATTTTAAAGAATCTTCAAGATTCAAGGTGTCCATATGTGCTCTTGGCACCAGGATACCTTAGGCCGCAGGTCGATGATCGATTTTGTTGTCGTTTCATCTGATCTGCGGCCGCATGTCTTGGACACTCGGGTGAAGAGAGGGGCGGAGCTGTCAACTGACCACTACTGGGTGGTGAGTTGGCTTTGATGGTGGGGGAGGGTGCCGGTCAGACCTGGCAGACCCAAACTTGTTGTGAAGGCCTGCTGGGAATGTCTGGCAGAGTCTCCTGTCAGAAGGAGCTTCAATTCACCCCTCCGTCAGAACTTTGAACGCGTCCCGGGGGAGGCGGGGGACATTGAGTCTGAGTGGGCCATGTTCCGTGACTCCATTGTCGAGGCGGCTGACCGTAGCTGTGGCCGCAGGGTGGTCAGTGCCTGTCGTGGTGGCAATCCTCGAACCCGCTGGTGGACACCGGTGGTTAGGGATGCTGTCAAGCTGAAGAAAGAGTCCTATCAGGTCTTTTTGGCCTGTGGGACTCCGGAGGCAGCTGATGGGTACCGTCAGTCCAAGCGGAATGCGGCTCGGGTGGTCGCTGAGGCAAAAACCCGGGCATGGGAGGAGTTCGGTGAGACCATGGAACAAGACTTCCGTACAGCTTCGAAGAGATTCTGGTCCACCATCCAGCGTCTCAGGAGGGGAAAGCAATGCACTACCAACACTGTTTACAGTGGGGAGGGTGTGCTGCTGACCTCAACTCGGGACGTTGTGAATCGGTAGGCCGAGTACTTTGAAGACCTCCTCAATCCCACTGGCACGTCTTCCAGGATGGAAGCAGAGTCTGGGGATTTTGGGTTGGGCTCTCCAATCTCTGGAGCCGAGGTCACCGAGGTGGTCTGTAACTCTTTATGCTGGGCTTGTACGACCAGTGTCAGAGCTTGGTCCGCATTGCCGGCAGTAAGTCGGGCTTGTTTCCGATGAGAGTTGGAGTCCGTCAAGGCTGCCCTTTTTCACCGATTCTGTTCATAACTTTCATGGACAGGATTTCTAGGTGCAGCCAAGGCAGTGAGGGGATCCGTTTTGGTGGCCGAAGGATCAGGTCTCTGCTTTTTGCAGATGATGTGGTCCTGTTGGCTTCATCAGTCCGGGATCTCCAGCTGTCGTTGGAGCAGTTCACAGCTGAGTGTGAAGCAGCTGGGATGAGAATCAGCTCCTCTAAATCTGAGACCATGGTCTTGAGTCGGAAAAGGGTAGAATGCCTTCTTCAGGTCAGGGACGAGGTCCTGCCCCAAGTGGAGGAGTTAAAATATCTTGGGGTCTTGTTCACGAGTGAGGGAAAGATGGATCGGGAGATCGACAGGCGGATTGATGCTGCGTCTGCAGTGATGAGGGCGTTGTACCGGTCTGTTGTGGTGAAGAGAGAGCTGAGCCAGAAGGCAAAGCTCTCGATTTACCGGTCGATCTACGTTCCAACCCTCATCTATGGTCACGAACTTTGGGTAGTGACCAAAAAGATGAGATCACAGATACAAGCGGCCAAAATGAGTTTTCTCCGCAAGGTGGCTGGGCTCTCTCTTAGAGATAGGGTGAGAAGCGCGATCATCCGCGAGGGGCTCGGAGTAGACCCGCTGCTCCTCCACATCGAGAGGAGCCAGTTGAGGTGACTCGGGCATCTGATCAGGATGCCTCCTGGGCGCCTCCCAGCTGCTGCTGCAGCTGTCGTCCACCTTCCAGGACAGACTGAGGGGAAGTCCTTGTTGGCCAGACATGTAACTGTTGCATTACCATGGATCAGCTCCCCTCTGGAGGGAGGCAGCACTGTCAGGAGACACCAATCTGGTTATTTTTTTTATTTAACCTTTATTTAACCAGGGAAATCCTTTGAGATCGAGTCTCTTTTGCGAAGGTGCCCTGGCCAAGAAAGCCGCCATAAAAGTTTCACATAAAATACAAGTAGTAAAAGCAAAAAACATTATTATAAGCATTAAATAAATACTCAAATATAAACTATATATGTGCATACATACACATGCACACACACACGCGTGCATTTATGGTTTATGAAACCACTATGAGTTGGTGGTGGTTTATGGGGACACACATTTCCTCATAAACAGGTAATCTGGTGAATACAAAAAGTATGTCAAAATGTATTATTTTACCCATGGAAGAAAAGTGTCACTAAAAAAATAACAAAAATCTATCAGAACATACATACATCCATCTATGACATTTGACAGGTTTATGAGACCATGACAACATGGTGGTTTGTATCCCACACACACGATTTCCTTGCATCTGGTGAACACAAAAAGTATGTCAAAATGTTTCATTTTACCCATGGAAGAAAAGTCTCACTTCAAAAAATAAAAAAACCTATCAGAACATGCATACATTCATCTATGACATTCTAAGGGCATTATGAGACCATAGTGGACTGTATACCACACACATGATGTGGTTTACAAAACCAATTTTAAAATTGGCCAAAAAACCAAAAGAAAGTTTAAGTTGCTGAAATAACGAAATAAAATGATAATAGCAGTTACACAGTTAGTAATAATCTATTAACAATGCTTACTTTTTATATTTGTCAAAAATTACAACATTTTAAAAGTCACGAATTACGAGACCATCAAAAATGGTCTCATAATGCTGGTGTGTAACCTGACAAATCGGACTCGCAAACCATAAATACACACACACACACATACACACACACAGTCAATGGAGAGGAACATATCAGACACAATTCATTAGTGATACCATTATTTGACCAACATTAGTAAATTTAATTTTTGTCTAGACAAACACCATTATCAGCATAGACTAATCCTAATTTCGGAAGCAAGAAAAGGGGCCGATTGTAACTGCTTCCTGTTCCTTTACTAATCATTTAAATTGACCAAATGAGACCAGATTTTCTAATTTAAGGTGATTCTGTAGCTGGCTCCAGGCTGAAGGGGCAGAAATCCGAAATGCTTGCTTACCTAATTCTGTGCGAGCTCTAGGATCTGCCAGCTGGAGATTACAATTCGACCGCAGAAGTCGATTGCTGTTCTTAAAGGACATAAGTGTACATAAATAAGGGGGCAACATCCCATTGATGGCTTTGTATATAAATAGTCGCCACCGTGTTAGCCTATGCTAAGCTAAGGAGGGCCATTGGATTATACAAAGTGCAACTATGTGTTTGGAATTTGCACCCTGTAATAAATCTAAACGCTCCATGATAGACTGAATCTAATTGTTACAAATATTTGTTAGGAGCATACATATATAGAAAATCACCATAATCCATAATAGACAGAAAAGTGGCCTCAACCAACTTCTTCCTTGCCGCTGGAGAAAAACAAGTCTTATTCCTAAAATAGAACCCTATCCTCAACCTAAGTTTCTTGACTAAATTTATAATATGAGCCTTAAAGGTCAAATGGTCATCAAGTACAAACCCCAAATACTTATACTCAGCCATACGCTCTATTATGTTTCCCTGTTGGGTAACAATATTTGGGGTGATAGCTATGGAGTTCCTATTGTTTGAGAACAGAACCAGTTTAGTCTTACTTGAATTCAGCGTGAGCTTCAATTCAGCTAGCCGAGATTGTACAATATCAAAGGCCCTCTGCAGATATTCAAAGGTCTGATGAATATTTTCTCCACTGCTGTAAATGATTGTGTCGTCAGCATACAAATGAAATAAAGCATTGGGAACAGTCAAACAAGGGTCATTCACATAGATGGTAAATAAAAGTGGCCCCAATACCGAGCCCTGTGGAACCCCTGAAACCACTTGTAAGAAGCTCGAGGAGATTAAAGGTAACACACTGGGTCCGATCTGAGAAATAATTCTCAAACCAGCCAACTGCCTTCTCAGAGAGACCAATGCTAAGTAACCTTTGTTTTAAAATACAATGATTCACTGTATCAAATGCTTTAGAAAGATCAATAAAAAGAGCTGCGCACGTCTTTTTGCTGTCCAATGCCTTAATGATATCATTCACAACCTTCACTGAAGCTGAGATGGTACTATGATCCTTACGAAATCCAGACTGAAACTCTGAGAGAACGTTATTGTGAGTCAGGAATTCTTTCAGTTGCTCGTTTACTAGCCGTTCCAAAACCTTTGACAGGACAGACAGATTCGAGATAGGCCTGTAGTTGTTTAACAAGGTTGGATCCCCTCCCTTTAACAGGGGAAAGACATGGGCAGATTTCCAGATCGAAGGCATAACATTCTGAACCAAGGACAAGTTAAAAATATGCGTGAGTGGTGTAGCAATAAAATCTGCAGCCACTTTTAAAAAATAAGGCTCTAAAAGGTCCGGCCCAGTAGGCTTTTTAATGTCTAGCGACACAAGAGCTTTATATACATCATTAACTAAAAAAGGAGTAAAAGTAAAGGACTGTCCAACATGGCACCTTTCAGCAGCATTACCATCAGAGGGGGAGGCTTCTGGAGGTAGAGATCGATCAAACAGGGTACCAGATGCAACAAAATGTTCATCAAAACCTTCTAACATAGCTAATCTGTCCGAGATGATAATATTAACTACCTCACCAACAGGCCACAGTACGTGAGGCTGCACAACTGTATGTCTGAGGTGGTTGTGTGCAGTACTGGAGCTCCACAGGGTACAGTACTCTCACCCTCTCTTCACCTTCTACACCTCGGACTTCACCTACAACACCAGCAGCTGTCACCTCTAGAAGTTCTCTGATGACTCGGCAATCGTCGGCTGTGTGTCTGAGGGGGATGACCAGGAGTACAGGTCAGTCATCATGGACTTTGTGGACTGGTGTGAGCGTAACCACCTTCGCTTGAACACCAGTAAAACAAAGGAAATGGTGATTGACTTCCAGAGAAACACTCCTCCTCACTCACCAGTAAACATCCAGGGAGCAGACATTGAGGTGGTGGACACCTTTAAGTACCTGGGTGTTCACCTCAACAGTAAACTGAACTGGTCCCACAACACAGATGCTCTGTATAAGAAGGGCCAAAGCCGCCTCCATCTCATGAGGAGGCTGAGGTCCTTCGGAGTTAACTCCCAGCTGCTGAAATCCTTTTATCACTCTGTTGTTGGCTCTGTTATTCATTCTGCTGTGGTCTGCTGGGGTGTAGGCAGCTCTGACCGAGACAGAAAGAGACTGAACAAGCTAGGTACCAAAGCTAGCTCGGTTCTGGGCTGCCCGCTGGATTCTGTTGAGGAGACGTGTGAAAGGAGGATGCTGGGGAAGATGACCTCCATCTTAAGAAACCCCTCCCACCCACTGCACTCCACTGTGGAGATCATGGACAGCTCCTCCAGAGGTAGACTGAGACATCCCAGATGTAGAACTGAGCGCTATTGTAGATCTTTCATCCCCTCTGCTGTAAGAGTGTATAACTCCTCAGTTTAAGCTGTACTAGTATCATCCTGGTACACAATAACACCAATGCAATATTCAGTATGTGTTCTATACTTGTGCAATACCGGATTCAGATTGTTGTCTCTGTCTCTTACAGTATGCTGCATAGTGTTGGTACCAAGTTTGTTTTCATCTTTTATTTGTGGTTTTTTAGTGATCTAGGATTACAATAGTAGATTACTGCCTATGTGTATATACATGTATCCTTGTTTTTATCTAATTACCCTTTGAGTGATGGTGCTGCTGTGAATTTCCCCACTGTGGGATCAATAAAGTCTATTCTATTCTATTCTATTCTATTCTATTCTATTCTATTCTATTCTATGATGTGGGGAGGCAGTTCAATATGTGATCCAATAGAGGAAATAGACTTGATAGTCTTCCAAAAAGCCCTAGGGTTTTTTAAAGGAACTAGAGGCAGGATCTTTAAAAAATCTGTAAAAAATTAAACATGTATGTTCATTTTTTCAAAGCTAATGGGTGATGAAGCGTTATAAACCAAAAAGAATGAGGCCACCCATGTATCGTTCCATTTTCTTGAACAGGCTGTTTGCTGCAAAATGCGCTGCAGTTCGGTCACGAATTTCCCGCGCTGCCCTACGGATGTGGCGTCAATTGACACTGCTTGCGCGTTCACGACAGCTTCAAAACAGAAAGAAAATGTGTTCGACACTGCAGATCGGTAGGTGGCGCTATTGCACCTTAAGTTGCTTGCCAAACGCCAAACTCCAAAAGAAGAACAGTGGGAATGGATTCTACTGCAACCAGCAAACGACCAAGCGTGGCACAAAGGAAGTTTATTCAGCGGCATCTCGTGAGTCAAAAACCAAATATGGTAAAAGACAGGCAGGGACCCGAATCTATATCGGATACGTGGTTGACGAATGGAGGCTGCTTCAACTATATCTGGGACTCAAAAAGGATGCTGCCATGGCTCATTTCCTAGTGAGCAGTTAAGAAACATTATAGGTTGTGTTTAGAGATGATGACAATGATCTGACCTCACCGATGACTCAGAGAGAGCTAGCGTGCAGTAGCATTAGCTGTGATCATGCTACAGTAGTAGCATTAGCTGTGATCAGGGCTGCAGCGTGGATTGCTTTGCCGCAATATTGTCCGTGAGAGCGGCGGGGAGTTGCCTTTTCAGCGTGAGATATTGGAGGTGTGGCGTGAGAGCGTGTGAAGAGGGTCAGGTAATGGTAATTTTGTTTTTGTGTAACATAGCCGTCTGTGCACGCTCCCGTGCTGGGCTGCAGTTACTCGCAGAGCCGGGCGCGTCGCTCGTGAGTTTCTTTTTTCCTGCCTCTAGTTCCTTTAAGTTATCTGTAGCAGATGTCAAATAATAATCGGCTTTAGCATGACGGACAGCTGCCGTGAACTGGTTTTGTAGGCGCCTAACCCTGATCCAATCGGCCTCCACCTCTGATTTCCTAGCTTTTCCCAAGCCAAATCTCTTTCATGCTGAAGTTTGCTGAGCTCCGAGGAAAACCAAGAGTTGTCCCGGCCCTTGACTCTAAACTTATGCATGGGAGCATGTTTATTAACAAGTTGCAAAAATCCATCATGAAAGTATTTCCAGGCTATTTCAACATCATCAATAAGCCTTATACAGTCCCAATCAAAGTGAAATAAATCATGTGTAAAGCCTTGTAGTGAGAAATGTTTCATATCACATTTTTCAATACATATAGGCTTAAATTTAGGAATTTTGGCATTTCTAATTGCAGCAACTAAACAATGATCACTAATGTCATTAGCAAACACTCCAATTTCAGAAGATTTATGAGGAGCATTTGTTAACAGCAAACCAATTACAGTAGATTTCTCTGGATGTTTTGGATTTAAGCGATGGTGCGATGGTGGCAGAGGAGTTAAGTGGACGCCCCGCAATTGGATGATTGCAGGTTCGTGTCCCGCTCAGTCTGACGCTGTTGTTGTGTCCTTGGGCAAGACACTTAACCCGACTTTCCTGTGTTGGTGGTGGTCAGAGGGGCCGATGGCGCAGAATGGCAGCCTTGCCTCTGTCAGACTGCCCCAGGGCGGCTGTGGCTACATAGTAGCTTACCATCATCAGCAGTGTGTGAATGTGAGAGTGAATGAATAATGGAAAGCGCTTTGAGTGCCTTGAAAAACGCTACATAAATCCAATCCATTATTATTATTATTATTGTTATTAAGCGGGTAGGAGACTAAATTAATTGTGTGAGATTTAATTCATTACAAAGATTCTTCAATCCATCTGAAGTCGGCTTAAACCAGTCCCAAATCATATCACCTGCCAGGACAATCTCACTGTACTGCAGCTGTGATAAAAGCTGCAACAGCGTTTGAAGAGTGCCAGCTACAGCCGAAGGTGGTCTGTAGCATCCAGCGACAGTGACAGTCATGCCTTTATACACCTCAATGTTTAGGGCCAGAAACTCAAGTTGTCTACTCACAGATATTGACAAAACTACATTAGCATTAAATTTGCTTTTTACATATATTGCCACGCCCCCAGCCTTGTTAGATCGGTCGGTTCTGAAAATATGGTATCCACTAACTGCAATGTTTTTATCTAAAACTGATTTAGAAAGCCGTGTTTCTGATAGAATGATAATATCTGTGTCAGTGGATTTTGCCTACATACGTAAGGAATCAACCTTGGGGAACATACTCCGCATAATCCAAAGGAATAATACCCAACCCAGACCTACTTTTGAAATCAGCCGGAGGTTAGAGGACATGAACTAAACAGCTTTCAGCAGAAACTCTTCCTAGAAGTGATGTATGTAAAGAAGTTTGTAAAGATGTGTTTCTGCTCCAACAGTCACTCACACATTGTTTCACTTCCTAACAGAAACCCCTGATGCAGATCAGCTCAGAGAAAAACATCCAACACTTTTATATCCGAATCACTTCTGAGTTACAGTAAAACAAGTAAATTTTAAATCTGCAACATTGAGAAAACAAAACCCCAACAATTTGTTGATGAAAGTTCAACAAAGAAAGGTCTGAACAGTGGTGCAGTGGTTAGCGCTGTTGCCTTGCAGCAAGGAGAGCCCAGGTTCGCGTCTCGGCCTGTGACCTCTCTGCATGGAGCTTGCACGTTCTCCCTGTGCACATGTGGGTTCTCTGTGGGTACTCCGGCTTCCTCCCACAGTCCAAAGATAGGACTGTCAGGTTGATTGGTCTCTCTAAATTGTACTTAGGTGTGAATGTGTGTGTGCATGGTTGTATGTCTCTGTGTTGCCCTGCGCTGGACTGTCAACCTGTCCAGGGTGTACCCTGCATGCCCCAAGACTGCTGGAGATAGGCACCAGCCCCCCCACAACCCTGCGTGGACAAGCCGGTATAGAAAATGGACGGATTGATGGATGTTCAGCAAAGTAACAGACTGGGGTGAGGTGACATCATTATTAGGAAAAACAATGAACTAGAAAGGAAATAAGATAAAATATTATAAAGATGACAGATTTTACAATACTGTACCAATTTATTTATAAAGCACAATTTAAGAATAGCATGGCAGCAAAGCAAAGTGCTGTACATAAAAGAGCCAAACCCTCAGAGACAACAACATATAGCAAAAAATAAAGGAATTACTTAAAAAGCATAAAAGGGAAAGCATAAAAATACATGTTAAAGAGAACAATCCAACAGAACAATTAAATGCACAGTGTCAGAAAATTAACAAGAAAAACTGATTAAAACTGCTAAAATGCTAAAGATACCACAAGGTGCAGCTAAAAGAGCAGCTGAGTCATAATTAAAACTAAACAACAAATAGAAAACAGCCCAATAAAGTGCAGGGAAGTGAGACATGGCCTACAGGAGTCGTGCAGTTTTTAGTGTAGCTTAGACAAGTGGTTGGTTGGTTGGTTGGTTGGTTGGCTGGTTGGCTGGCTGGTTGGTTGGTAAGACTTTATTGTCTGTGCCCCAAAGGGGTCACAGAAATTTCCCTTTTGACACGCTCATGAGACAAACAAACCATAAAATTCAAATACAAGCAGACCATTAAAAATAAACAGTATACTACAATTTAAAACCTACTTCATCTTGTTCAGACCAGATACTGCTGAGGGTACAAAAGATTTCTTGTATGCATTCTTCCGCGCCAATGTGATTTTATACCGTCTACCTGATGGCAGCAGTATAAAGAACGCATAAAGAGGATGAGAGACATCCTTCACAATCATGGTTGCCTTCCTCAACAGAAAAGGTTGTGCAGTTCAGACAGGGGAGTTTGAGGTGATCCAATTATTTTGGAAGCCTGGTTATCTACACGACACAGTTTTGTTCTATGTTTAACGGTTAGGAAGTTGTACCAAGATGAGTGATTAAAAGTGAGAACAGATTCGATGAGTGATCTGTAAACCAGCATTAAAATATCCTTGCTAACATGAAAGGCTCTGAGTTGCCTTAGTAGATGGAGGCGCTGCTGTGCCTTCTTATAGCATCCGCACGCTGCATGAAAGACAGACAGGTGTCAATCTCTGTCCCGAGGTATTTAAAAGTCTGAACCTGCTCCACCAGCTGACCCTGGATCCTAAGTGGCTGGAACAGCAGTGATGGAGCCCGTCCTCTGGGGCCACAACACAGTTCCTTAGTTTTAGAGACATTTAGCTCCAGTGAGTTTTCTGCTAATAACTGAACCAGTCTCTGAACCTCCTGCTGATATGCAGAGAGGGCACAGGCAAAAACAGATTTTTAACAACCTGTTAAAGATAAAAGTTTTCTATAAAGAAAGATAACTTTGTATAAAGGTCTCTTTATAGAGGGCAATCTGAAATGAGGAATGTGTTTAAATACATGTATTTTTAAATCAGTCTCAAAAAATTAAACTAACTTCCAACCTTCAGTCAGGTTCCTCCAAACTAACTCAGCAGCTATTCAGAAACTTCTGACTAGAGACACAACTTTCTGACCCTATCATCATGATTCAAAAATAAATCATTACAGTTTATTATTTTCTTTCTTTTTTGCCTCATCCTAAAATCTAAATTCATTTTTTTAATGTTGTAAATGTTTATTTCAAAGCAAACATGGCAATTTAATTATTGATAATAGTAGTAATAGTAGCAGTAGACTTATTGCAGACTTGTGATCCAAGGAATACATAAAAATAACATAAAAATACAAAAAAATTACCTTAAAAATAAAGACACGTTAAAAGACCCTTATCCTACAGAAGACAGTCATACCAGTGCTTCTATATTTTAGAGGTGTAGCGTACAGCACTATATCTCATGTTAGTCAGTGTTAGGATGACACTGTTCTCTGACACATTCAGACGGCATATAAATTTATACATAAAATTTCTTAAAACAGCTTTCAATGTGCTGACCCCAGCAGATACAAACAATTCACTGGCACTGGTCCATCTAGGCTTTTTTAACAAGAGTCTTAGTGCATCGTTGTAAGCCACCTGCAGTCTCTGAATGCTGGCTGTTTTATAGTTCCATCATAAGTGTGCTGTGTACAGTGAGGTACAGTATGCTCTAAACAAGCTCAGTTTGACTTCAGCAGAGCAATATCCAAAATTCCGACACAGTATGTTTGCTTGTGCATATAACATTCGGCATTGACGATAAATGTCCTCATTATCTGACAGACTGTCTGTCAACACATGACCCAGATATTTCACTTCATGTGACACATTTAATATAGAGCCAGACAACTTGAAGTCTGGAAATCTGATACATTTTTCCTCTTTTGTTCGACAGATCATGATTACACTTTTAGCAGGATTAAATTTTACATCATGCTGCTCACCAAACACAGAACACACACTAAGAAGCTCCTGAAGACCAGCTGAGCTTGGGCTAAACACCACTATGTCATCAGCATACATCAGATGATTTACTACTGTACTTCCAGCCATACAGCCAGTTCTACACTGGATTAGCTGCTTAGAGAGGTCATTCATATACAAATTAAACAATACCGGTGCTAAAATGCTCCCTTGTCTGACTCCGTTACAGACCTGAAATGGTGCAGACACTGTAATGGAAAAAATGTAATTCGTCTATTTACTTTTATTTAATACAATTCTACAGTGAGACAGTATTTCTGGGATCAGAGAAGTTGGGGGTTATAGTCATTAATGTTCTGTCTCACAATGGCTTGGCCACAGCATGGTGGAATAATTTTACTTTGTCTCATCTTTTACCCTGTTACTCTTGTTCTTCATGTTTTACATGCCAAAGGAATGTTCCTCTCCTAGATAACACTGTCCTTTGTTTGTGCTCTCCCTTGGGGGGGTCAAGGGGGATAAATAGAGTGAAGAATCTCTGCTCAGCAGGACACACTGCTGAGACTGCTTTGGGAAGGGTCTCTGTTGGTTGTCTCCTCATTCTCATATTGCAATATTGGAATTAAAACCTTTTGATTGAATTATGGACTGTTTTCTCATTGCGTTATTAAAATTTTTCCATGACAGTTGGCGTCACGAACAGGATCCAGCATGCTGAAACCTTGGGGGTTCTGCTCCGAGTCCAGGCCACCCGAGGAACCAATTTTCCTTGGTCCTCCAAAAACCTCGATTGGGCTTAAGAGAGAGAAGGAGGAAACTCGGAGCTGACCTCCTGGGTCAGAAGCTGCCTGGATCCTGAACGAACCTGTCTTTAGAGACCGGTTTCAACTATCCGGTGAGAATTCAGTCCAGATTCTTCTCTGTCTTTTCCCTTTGACATGGGCCTGTCTGGAGGCATTGCGTGCTGGGTTTTCCATTTGTTTTGTGTGATGGGAGCAGGGTGCTCCAGCAGAAACTATGAGCTTGAGTCAAGAAAATAGAATAACTGCTTCCTGACAGTTTTGTGTATTAAATAATGGACCAATAGGTCTTGGGTATGTTGGTGAGTGTTGAATGATTGCAGAAAGTAGAAGTGTTTAAGTGTTGGGCAGAGTTAACCTAGGTAACAGAAAGATTGAATCTAAAGTGCTGAAGGATTTTGAAGGATGCATGGAATGCTTTAGAATGTGTATAGAGGAAGTTGAAAGATGGGAAACTGGGTCAATTTAGCTCAGCAAGGGAGAAAAAAGAGGATTTCAACAGTGTTGGACTAACAATCAGATGTCTTTAATAATGATTGGAAACCTGAATACTGAGCCTCTTGCTGGTTAAACTAACACCATATAGGCTGTCTGTTAACACAACATTTCATCCTCATGCTATTTTCACAGAAGCAGGTCACAGATTTAAAACTGAGAAAAAATCCTCAACCAGATCTGAACTCCGTCCTCCAGTCATACCACCCTAATTTGGTCAACAAGCTGCAGCCGCACTGGGAACTGAAGTTCACCAGTCTTTGTTCTGAGGGGGACATTTCTCCTTTTGAATCAGATGATGATGGTTTTATCAACCTACTGATATTTGAGGAGAAATGCCTGTACCCAGTGGCTGAACTGAGGGATCCGAGTGGACGCAGCCAAAACTGGGCAGACTGGCTGGAGGATCGGACCTCAGAGACGATGAGAAGAGGGAGGTTTTCCCCCCAACACATCTGAACAGGGAAGTAAGACACCTTTAACCACTACATTTTAGCATAACAACACATTTTGTTACTAATACACATAGAAATGCTTACA
>SSNS01000719.1:0-20796 GCA_006937985.1 Aphyosemion australe | reverse complement strand
GTCCTTACCTAAAGGTTTTTTAGCCATGGACTCAGCCCTCATGTTTTGCTCATTCTTTTTAATTAATCTTATGGCATATTTGTACTTTGCATTTGTCAGCTTTTTATGCTCAAATATAGGTCCATGTCTGGGTTTGCCTGCAAGAGCCCAAGAAGTAGTAGCTTCACGTGCATCAGCATGATATTGAGACACATATGTATTCCAACCAGGCATATTTTTACTTTTCTTTCTGTTTTTAGTGAAATACCCGCTTGCATCAAGTAACGCTTTGACTATGTCACAATACATGGAATTTATATCTGTTTTGTGCTCAGTGTTGGAGCAATTACTATCTGTAAACATAACAGCTTCTCTTCTTACTTTGATACTGCCTAACAGTAGCCTGACAAGCCATCCTATATATGTGTATATATAGTCTGGCCACGACTCATTGACGGCCCTCAGTCGTGAGGCGGGATCTACGGTTGTCTTTCAAAATGTTAGCACGCAATTGGATAGCGCTAGGACCAATCAGAGTAACGAACGTGACGTAATCACAGCGACGGAAAAGCGGGAGGCAGCAATGGCGTCTAACATTTGCTAACATCAATGATTTCTGTCGTTTTTGTATGAAAAACATGTGAATATCAGGTGTACTGGGACATTGCACTACTTTGTTTGATAAAAATAAGAAGCGGCTAAGTATATCAGACAGACTTACGCACGTTGGAGTCTAAATAATCCAATGTTGATGACAAAGCCGTTTCAAAAGAACGTGGCTCCGGCGTTGCCGCCATCTTGCTTGGGTTCACGGCCGCAGCGCTGACGTCATCGGCTACTCCCGCTCTGTGATTGGCCCACAATATAGAGCACTGTGATTGGCCCAACCAAAACTTTAGCGAGCTGTGATTGGACAGCCACAGGCTGCGAGGATTCCAACGAAACGTGCCTAGACCAAACTCTGCAAAGCAAGAATTGGGGTAGTTCACTAGGCTAGCCTAACAGCTGATCCCTGTAATCATAATAGGAAGCCAGATCTTCTGATGAGAGAGAAGACCAGTCAAAGTATTCCTTATTAGGATTATTTACATAATTTACAGTTGCAGGTAGATAATCAAACCTAATAATCACTTCAACAGGGATGTGATCCGTACTGGACATATTGTATAAGATGTTCATGTGTGCCAGAGCAGCATGAGCATCTGCTGTAGTGATATAATGGTCCAACCAGGACGTGGTATGCCAGGCTTCACTTATATATGTATAGCTCTCTGCCGGCAAGAGCTTTCTGCTGGACAGTATTAGATTAAAATCTCTACAAAAATGAATCAAATGCTTAGCAAAAGCAGAGTTCTTATCAGAGATATCTGCATTAAAATCACCAATTACATAAACACTAGTAGATTTTTCATTTTGTAAAAAGGAGCTAATAAAAGCAAGCTTATGTAGATATTCCTCTTCATTCTGTATGCATTCATAAGGGGCATACACATTTAAAATGATAAAATCTTTGTCATTCTGTTTCACTTTAACAGCAATACACCAGTCCACACCCAGTCTAACAACATTTATCAATGAGTCCAGTCTCTTTTTCCAGAGGATAGCCACACCTCCTGGTATCCTTCCTCTTTTAATTCCCAAACTGAAGTCAGTAGTTGACCCTCCAGCACCAAGGAAACTGTCATTAATGGAGTTTAGACGGTCTATGTCCTGCTTGGCTAAAAATGTTTCCTGTAAGCGCAGTATGTCACCAGAGCCAGATTTACACTTTGTTGTACCCTGGGCAACAATATTCAAAGACCCATCATCACGACCCCAGGATCGCCATACTATGGTCATATACAGAATATATTACTGTAATACACAGTAAACATACTCAACACTTCAAATTCTGTCATCAGGTGTATTTTGATTTACAAATATTTAAATGCTCATAGAACTACAAATGCACTACTATGTCCCCTATCAAAGACATTCACTCACATATGATGCTATGAAAACATCATCAGCATCTGTATAATCTGGTAAAATTGACCCACCACATTGGGAGGGAGGGACGTATCCTCCATTTTCACAAAAATGAATAAATAAGCAACCACTTTCAAACCATCATTTATTTAACAACACTTATTCCCAATAGAAATGTATTAAATTGATAGAGCTATCAAAGAAGAGCACAGACAACACATCAAAAAACATTTTGGTCCTCAGCTCATTTTAGGCAGAAATCACCCTGACAGGGTGACCCTGTCTCCTCAGAATTCAACAAGGCAGTCAAGTTATTAGTCCAGCACAAACTATTTGAAATCTGCCAGTTATCCTTCCACCACAATTTACAGCATTTTCATAAAGCTGGCACCTCAAGGAAAAAATAAATAAAATGCAGTATCACTGTTATCTACTCATAAACATTTTGATCCTAAGCTCATTTTAACTTGTTTTAAAATAGAACAACAACATGTCACAGGAACCATTAACCAGTTAAACATTTAGAAATCTGTCATTTTCTCTGAAGAAAAGACAGAAATAACCCTAAATAATGAAGTGCATGTCTGAATTTGAAATGCCTTCATTTGGCAAACACATCTTACAATGGCTTTTTTCTGGACTTTGTGCAAACTGATGTATAATATCTTCAAAATCAAGGCCACTAACAAGTTCATGTTCAATGGCTAAGAGAGAAAGTGCAGAGAGCCGTGTCTGTGACATTGTGGTCCTCAGCTCATTTTAACCCGTTTAAAAACAGAAAATGACCTCTCGCCCTCACAGTTAGACACAGGTAAGGTTAAAAACAGTCTTAGTGCAACATAAACATTTGGAAATGTTGTCTTAAGTCCATGTCTGTCAAGAGCTTGCAGCAGCTGTACAGGTGAAGTCTCATGCTGCACAAAGTGCTTGAACTGAATAAGTTCATCTGACAAGGAGCTATCCAGATCTGTTGGATAAGTGGAGCTCAGCTTAGCAGCTCTTACACACACATCACAATCATCACAGTCCCTCTCTCAAATAAAACCCCAAAGAGGTCACACACGTATGTAGGCTTCTATGCGCTTAGATAGGCATGAACAAAGTCTGTCAATGATGACGTAATATGTTTCAACTTTAAATTTCTGACTGCCATCATTAAAAGCTACTTCACTGTCATCAGCAGACTCATCTGCAAATCTCTTTCTTTTTCTCACACTTTGAGTGTCAAACTGGTAGTTTTGTGTCACACTGACCACGCGTGCTGATTCTTCGAACTCTGAAAACTGTTCTCGTAGAGTGCCAACATATGAAAGCAGTGAGCACAAAAGGCCAAGAGCAGACTCCCTTACCGATGCAGGATACTTGGCAGCTGCAGGCCCTCGGAAAATCGCTTCTTCCCGGAGCCGCTCCGTAACGGCGCTCACAGTGCAGGATCCCCAGGGAGTAGTGGCGTTGAGATGCAGGGGCTGCTCCCAGACTCGACAAGCGGCTCAGGTGGCGGTGAGACTGGAGACCCGTCATCACCGCCACCTGAAAACGATCAGACTCGCTGCCTCTGGTTTGTTGCTTGAAGTTGCTGCTGGCTCTTCGCACTCTGGGCTGTAAACGTAAGCTGGCATGGCGGCAGTGTAAAAAAGTCCTGGCTAGCTGAGCTGTCCTTGTTGACAGAAGCCGACTTAACAGAACTATCTGCAACAATAACAGGAGTGAAGAAATGACCTATTTTAGGTATAAACTTTAAATTTGCTGCGTTTCTGATGTCCTTTTCCTTTTTAATTTCCACTTCGCACTGCCACTTAGCTTCTCCATGTCTGAGTTTTTTCTGTTGTTGCAACGCCTGACGTCACGTAACCCACTCGGCGGCGTAACCTTTGACCCACCTCATGCGGACTGACCAATGAGGAGAGGTTCTTAACTTGAGGCCCCTCTCTTCATTGGTCAGTGTCCGCATGAGACTCTCAACCGCTCTCAGCGCAAAAGCCCGGGTGGAAAGTTTGTTTAAAGCGGAAGATTACAGATAGAGTAGTTTGCTCGTGCCCTTGCTGCCCTGGGCCCTTTAGAGGTCGAGGGCCCCTGGGGAATTGCCCAGTTGCCCGTATGGTTAATCCGGCCTTGTATGTCACAGTGCTGCAACAACTGGTCGACAACAATACGGCAAGCTTTATCATCTGCGCTCTGCCCTGAGCGCAGGCCTCGACAGTTTTATGAGTGCACTTTAATGTCCATAGCAGTTATTCATTTGTGCTCACGCCAGCAGCCTTGCTTAGCAACAGGGGGAAGAGGATTTGCGCCATTGACACCTCTACGCGGCTCATAATATCGCCTCACAAATGTTCCCTCAGGCCAAAGTTCTGGGTTGTACATGACAGCCACATCACTACATTCAGCAGACACTTTGAAAGAAGCTTATCTTTTGTTTACAGTAGTGATCTTTTGACATGTTACGTCATGCTCAAGTTTGACTTTAAGATAAGCGCTGAGTGTGTCTGCGTCTAGGTCGGGTGAGAACTTTGAAGCAAAGACACTCACCAATTTAGTTTTCACCATTTTGATATTCCCGGCTGCTCCAGTTCCCACAATCGTTTTGCCAGCTTTCCTCCATCCCACAGTAGATCCCGGGTGAGGTGCCGGTTTAGTAGCTACAAGCTCCCTGTTCTTTCGCTGCCCCCGTTCCACAACCTGGCTCCACTTACGAGATCTGGGTAGCGCCGTTGTTCCATCGGTGTATCTCCCTCCATGCCCGAAAGCGATCCTCTCTCTGTCCCCTAGAGGCTGTGTCCCGTGTCCAGGGCTCTGAATTCCTCCGCAGAGTAATACTTGTAAAACCTTAAAAAATGAACAAAATGACTTCAAAAAATAATTAATCTTTTAAAATAACGACAATAACAAAATTTAAAATGTATAATTAAAAGATTTAAACTTACGTTCAAACTCCAGTCTGGTTCCTCCACCAAACGTCCACCACAGTGATAAACTGGTTGAGTCGTCGTACAAAAACCTCTGACTGTAGAGAAACACGGCTCTCTGAGTCTGACACAAACAACCTCACCAGTTTACACTAAATTAGACATTAGTCAGCTATAATTTAAATACCTGTATTAGTTTTTAACTCTCAACAACACAACGTTTTCATATCTTAAAGCAGCCTTCCGCAACTTTGCAGTTATATGGTCTCTGTCGCCCTCTAGAGGCTTGCTGCATAACATCACTGTCGTAACATTAAATCTCTCTCTCGGGCATAAGAGGCATGTTTACATTCCTAATATCAGGCAAAACAACGAAACTAAACTTTTCCACCTCCACACATTGAATAAATAGTTTTATCAGGACTGTATAACAACTTTATGCCCGACCAAACACAATAACCCTGGTGAAATAATTTATTACTTACCTAGCCATTAGCAGAACGGCTAGGTTAGAGTCCGTAGTTCATGCCTTTCTTTCTAAAAGAGCTCTCCAGGGAGGAAAAGACGGCCCAATAGACCCCTTTCTTTGTTTATAAACAAAGCGGATGCGTGCGCATCCAGAGTTCAGAAACAAGATCCGGCTTCGTCTGGTTTCCATTGTTTTTTGCATTTGTGTTTGCGTTGTTGGCTAGCGATGTTGTCGATTTATTATAACAGTTTATCCCCTAGCGATAAAACTAGTCCATCCATCCATTTTCTCCCGCTTATCCGGAGTCGGGTCGCTGGGGCAGCAGCCTAAGGAGGGAAGCCCAGACCTCCCTCTCTCCAGCCACTTGGGCCAGCTCCTCCGGGGGAATCCCAAGGCGTTCCCAGGCCAGCCGAGAGACATAATCTCTCCAGCGTGTCCTGGGTCTTCCTTTGGGTCTCCTCCCGGTTGGACGTGCCCGGAAAACCTCACCAGGGAGGCGTCCAGGAGGCATCCTAATCAGATGCCCGAGCCACCTCAACTGGCTCCTCTCGATGTGGAGGAGCAGCGGGTCTACTCCGAGCCCCTCCCGGATGACCGAGCTCCTCACCCTATCTCTAAGGGAGAGCCCAGCCACCCTGCGAAGAAAACTCATTTCGGCCGCTTGTATCCGCGCTCTCGTTCTTTCGGTCACTACCCAAAGCTCGTGACCATAGGTGAGGGTAGGAACGTAGATCGACCGGTAAATTGAGAGCTTCGCCTTTCGACTCAGCTCTCTCTTCACCACGACAGACCGGTACAACGCCCCCATCACTGCAGATGCAGCACCAATCCGCCTGTCGATCTCACGCTCCACCCTTCCCTCACTCGTGAACAAGACCCCGAGATACTTAAACTCCTCCACTTGGGGCAGGACCTCGTCCCTGACCTGGAGAAGGCATTCTACCCTTTTCCGACTCAAGACCATGGTCTCGGATTTAGAGGAGCTGATTCTCATCCCAGCTGCTTCACACCCGGCTGCGAACTGCTCCAGCGAAAGCCGGAGATCACGTTCTGACGAAGCCAACAGGACCACATCATCTGCAAAAAGCAGAGACCTGATCCTTAGGCCACCAAAACGGATCCCCTCACCACCTTGGCTGCACCTAGAAATTCTGTCCATAAAAGTTATGAACAGAATCGGTGACAAAGGGCAGCCTTGGCGGAGTCCAACTCTCACCGGAAACGAGCCCGACTTACTGCAGGCAATGCGGACCAAGCTCTGACACTGGTCGTACAGGGACCTAACAGCCCGTATCAAGGGGCCTGGTACCCCATACTCCCAGAGTACCCCCCACAGGGCCCCCCGAGGGACGCGGTTGAACGCCTTCTCCAAATCCACAAAACACATGTAGATTGGTTGGGCGAACTCCCACGCACCCTCCAGGACCCCCCCAAGGGTATAGAGCTGGTCCAGTGTTCCACGGCCAGGACGAAAACCACATTGCTCCTCCTGAATCCGAGGTTCGACTATCCGACGGACCCTCCTCTCCAGAACCCCTGAATAGACCTTACCAGGGAGGCTCAGGAGTGTGATCCCCCTGTAGTTGGAACACACCCTGCGGTCCCCCTTTTTAAATAGGGGGACCACTACCCTGGTCTGCCAATCCAGTGGAACTGCCCCCGATGTCCACGCAATATTGCAGAGCCGCGTCAACCAACACAGCCCCACAGCATCCAGAGCCTTAAGGAAATCCGGGCGGATCTCATCCACCCCCGGAGCCTTGCCACCGAGGAGTTTTTTGACCACCTCAGTGACCTCAGCTCCAGAGATTGGAGAGCCCAACCCAAAATCCCCAGACTCTGCTTCCATCCTGGAAGACGTGCTGGTGGGATTGAGGAGGTCTTCGAAGTACTCGGCCCACCGATTCACAACGTCCCGAGTCGAGGTCAGCAGCACACCCTCCCCACTGTAAACAGTGTTGGTAGTGCACTGCTTTCACCTCCTGAGACGCCGGATGCTGGACCAGAATCTCCTCGAAGCCGTACGGAAGTCTTGTTCCATGGTCTCACCGAACTCCTCCCATGCCCGGGTTTTTGCCTCTGCGACCACCCGAGCCGCATTCCTCTTGGACTGCCGGTACCTATCAGCTGCCTCCGGAGTCCCACAGGCCAAAAAGACCTGATAGGACTCTTTCTTCAGCTTGACAGCATCCCTAACCGCCGGTGTCCACCAGCGGGTTCGGGGATTGCCGCCACGACAGGCACCGCCACCCTGCGGCCACAGCTACGGTCAGCCGCCTCGACAATGGAGTCACGGAACATGGTCCATTCGGTCTCAATGTCCCCCGCCTCCCCCGGGACGTGTTCGAAGTTCTGTCGGAGGTGGGAATTGAAGCTCCTTCTGACGGGAGACTCTGCCAGACGTTCCCAGCAGACCCTCACAACACGTTTGGGTCTGCCAGGTCTGACCGGCATCCTACCCCACCATCGAAGCCAACTCACCACCAGTTAGTGGTCAGTTGACAGCTCTGCCCCTCTCTTTACCCGAGTGTCCAAGACATGCGGCCGCAGATCAGATGAAACGACAACAAAATCGATCATCGACCTGGTGCCAAGAGCACATATGGACACCTTTATGCCTGAACATGGTGTTTGTTATGGACAATCCATGACGAGTACAGCGGTCCAATAACAGAACACCACTCAGGTTCAGATCAGGGGGGCCGTTCCTCCCAACCACACCTCTCCAGGTCTCACTGTCGTTGCCCACGTGAGCATTGAAGTCCCCCAGCAGAACGAGGGAGTCACCCGAAGGAGCGCTTTCCAGCACCCCCTCCAGGGACTCCAAAAAGGGTGGGTAGTCTGAGCTGCAGTTTGGTGCATAAGCACAAACCACAGTCAGGACCCGTCCCCCCACCCAAAGACGGAGGGAGGCTACCCTCTCGCTCACCGGAGTAAACCCCAACGTACAGGCACCAAGATGGGGGGCAAGAAGTATGCCCACCCCTGCTCGGCGCCTCTCAGTGGGAGCAACTCCAGAGTGGAAGAGAGTCCAACCCCTCTCGAGGAAACTGGTTCCAGAGCCAGAGCCATGCGTTGAGGTGAGTCCAACTATATCTAGTCGGAACCTCTCAACCTCACACACCAACTCCGGCTCTTTCCCCACTAGAGAGGTGACATTCCACGTACCAAGAGCTAGCTTCTGTAGCTGAGGATCAGACAGCCAAGGTCCCTGCCTTCGGCTAAAACTAGTTATGCTGCAAAATTGACATTAGTCAATGGGACACGTCTTAACGATCCATATGCGTTACAGCCAGGTGAGTGGATCAACGACGAGAAAAAATGGCCCAAACTTCAGTGGCCGGACATCCACTCTTACCTGATCGACACGCCAAGCCTTTATTCCCGGGAGAGCCTTAAATCGTACAAAACCCTGGATGCTTACAGCTATGTAACGGACAACCATGTTCAGGACATACTATTGCACGATTATAAGATTGAAAACTTTGTGGCTATGAAGACTGAGGTGCTGCCGAGTCAAAGACAAGGGAAGAAGACCGATATGTACAAAGTCTGGGTCATTGTAAACCAGAAAAACAACTGCATTCTGACTGCAAACTGCACCTGCATGGCTGAGTATGTAATTTTTAATAATATAATGTTATAAATTAACATTAGCTGATTTCCATAAATAACATTCATTTTTATTTATTGTAAACAATTCACAACTGCTGCAGTTTTTCAGTGGTGCATCAGGCATAACATCCTTCTAACCATTCAAGCAGATGTATCTAACAAATCTTATTGCTAGAATTTAACAGCAATCTTTTTTTGTCTCAGCTTGGGGTCGTGCTGTAGCCATGCAGCTGCACTGATGCTGAAAGTCGAGCTATGGGTCAGGTATGGAAAAACGGAGCAGGCTTGCACCTCAGGGACAAACCAGTGGCTTCTCACATCCAGAAGAGAGGGGAAGCCAGCCAGATTGAGCCAAATTTGTGTCAGAAGACCAAAGTGGATAGACACGGGCTTCCAGCAACCAGCCAGAGGAAAGCGCCAAAACGACAATGTCAAAGGTATGACTTATGTTGAATTATATTCAGAAGTTACATTGATCAGCTGTAATAACAGGGTATTTATAAACACTGACATTACTTTTCACATGCTTCAAATACCACATACTAGGCAGGGAATGTGTAGTAAAAACAAGCATTGTAATTGTTTTTCACATTTTAAAATTTGCAAATAACAGTAATGTTTGGTATCCTACACTATTTGTATACACGTGTTAACTAACATCTATTTCTTGCTCTATTTAGAGGTGACAGATGAAGATATAAAGAAACTAAAACTACTGGAACCCAAGGCAGCTGTGCTCACTAGTCTGGATTGTAGTGACACAGACTCTGCCTCGGAATCTGAACAAGAAAACCAAGACCCGCTGGAGCCACTGGCAGCTCTGTATGATGAGAACGTAAGAGGCCTGTCCTCATCTCAAATCAGAGAGAAGTGTAATGATACATTTTCCAGACTGAGGAAAGAAATGACACAGGAAAGGTGTGCCAATCTGGAATACATTACTAGGAATCAGGCCCAATCTCAAGCTTGGCAAACACACAGAATAGGGTGCATAACTAGCACCACCCTACATCCTGTGTGCACAGTTAGAGCTGACACAGCTAAAAATAACCTGGTAAAACAAATCATGCAGTATGACAACAAGGACTTGTCTGGTGTAAATGCAGTAAAGTGGGGAAGAGAAAATGAGTCATGTGCCAGAAAATGCTACAGCTATGAAAACACTCCATCAAAACTTCACTGTGGCACTCTGCGGTCTTGTTGTTCATCCAGACCATCCACATCTTGGGGCATCACCTGATGGTGTGGCAGACTGCAGCTGCTGTGGTAGAGGAACTGTAGAGATAAAGTGCCCATACAAATACCGAGATGGCCTGACAGGAAGCAGTGAGGACAGAGATTTTTGCTTAGACCAGTCATTCCAACTCAAGAAACGACATGAGTATTACTATCAAGTGCATCTTCACATGTTTGTATGTGGTGTCCAGTACTGTGACTTTGTGATTTGGACAAAGAGGGATCAGCTCATCACTCGTGTACCCAGAGATGAAGAAATGCTTCAGACAGCCCTCCCTCTTGCTGAACATTTCTTCAAAGAAAGCATTCTGCCCAAGCTTCTAACACGCAGCATGGACCCCAATCAGCAAACACCTAGAGCTTGCTCGCATTGTCAGAGGCCAGAGTTTGGGAAGATCACCACCTGTGCAAATTGCAATAAGCATTTCCACTACGAATGTGCCAAAGTTAAAATAAAGGTTAAGGAATGGCATTGTGAGGATTGTAAAAAAGAGAAGTCAAAAAGAAAGCACTTTGAAGCATTTATTGTAACTGTTCATGATAATCACTGTAAATTTTGCACATAGGTAATTCAAATTACAGTGTGCACCTTACAAAATACATTTGTGTTGCTGATTGTGTTATTGATAAGTGATACTGTTTACATACACAAAATAAAAGCTTTTGATGCATCATTAGCTGTTCAATATTTTATCAAAGTTCTTGGTTTATTTTTTTGGAACTATACATTTGCAAATGTTAGTTAATGCAGCACACACAATAACAATGTCATCTAACAGATCTACCTGTGAAAGTGGAATCACAGTAGAAAGAATCTTGAAAGTTTTCCATCTACCGATTACTCTTTCAATATGTATTCTAACGTTAGACAAACGCCGTGATGTTTCTACTTCCTGTGCAGACAGCTGCTGTTTTCCTTTGGTAAAGTGAGGGATCCTCAGAGTAGCACCACGCAAGGCAAGCTCATCTCTGATGGTAAAACCACGATCTGCTAGTATCTCATCATTAACCTGTAGGAGGTCATAAAATCCAGACTCTGCTGTGAGCTGTTTATCTGACACACGTCCACCCCAACCAAGTACTTAACAGTGTTATGGCTCTTGTAGTTAGAATACGTTTGTGCTCTGGCTGTTAAACTCGTGGTTTAATAAAGATTTCTGTGCAGTCAATAATGCACCTGCAACGCTGGTATTTTGGTTTGAAACATTTTGGCATATTCTTTAATACGGCTTGCTTACTTGGCCACTTGATTAGAGGTTTCAAAGTCTGAGACATAACGGGGAGCCAACTTCTCAAAATTTTAGAGATGTCACATTCGTTGACATGAAATCTGAACGCAATATCCTTATTGGCGAGCCCCAATCGAAGTTTCATGAGGACGACCAACAGATGGTCCTCCAGGGTCAGAGATCTACGCACAACCTCCACACTGTCTTTAACCGTCTGTAGGAGCCAATTAAAGAAGGCACTGGTCAGACCAGTGAAAAACAGTACCTGGACGGCTTTACACTGGAGGGATGCAAATGAGAACTGTGTAGCCCTGACTCGCGTTTTTAATTCTTCATTCTCAGCTTTTGGAGCTTCTGAAAAATAAATTAGGCAAAGTCAACACTTACATTCTCTGGGTGATCATAAAAAATTGGACAAGCAGATAATAGCTACATAACTTACTGACCTTCACAACAAATAGATAAACATGACAACAACCAAATTAAACCTTTTCTGCCTTTGTCATCATACATTACTAACATGTTAACATCTAGAAACACACTGGTAGTTAATGTCTTTGGCTGATTGTTTCCATAATAAAAATCCAAACAGGTTTACAGAGCGTGTTGATCAGGTTAGTTAGGTGTTCTTACCAGGAGAAAGATCATCACCAGGCTCCATTCCACCATCGTTTGAAGAGAGGGAAGTGGGTGTAGACTGATGTTCTGTACATCTGCTGGGGGTTTCATCCCTTCGTCTTTTTCTTTTATATCTGAAACACACAGAAGAGAGCAAACATTTAGTACAAAAAACAGTTACTTGACTTGGTTAACCACAGGTTTATTACATCCTCATTTCAACTCAGTAAAAAATACACACCCACACATCCCAACTCTTAACCGAGAAGTCTGTGTAGCATGTTTCAATCACTAAACAACAAAGAGCAGCCTGTCGTCATATTTACCGATCTAATTTAGCCTCGTTGTCTTCTCCAGCCTGGGTTGAATATGGGAAGCTAGACGGGACAAAGTCGGGACTGTCATAGTCGTCAGATGCCTCTCCTGTACAAATACAGAGCATTCTAGTAACTTACGTTCATGATAGCATATCATGGTAGCCACAGATCGGCTAGGCCTAGCTTGTAGCATTCAGGTTTAGCAACACAAAGGAGCAAAAGTGAACCAAGGCACATTAACTTACAAGCTTGAACGATTAATTATTCATATTATATATATTATATATAGTTCAGCAATTATGTTTAGAAAACCCACAGCGCTAGTTAGCTTGTTGTTAGCCGAGGCTTACCTGATATGAAGTGATCGCTGCAGATTTTAGCATTTTTAATGATTTGCTCATTCCAGTCGCTTCTTCTGATAGCTTACAACCAAAGACATCTTCTGTTTGCTTTGAAAGGGGTGCGAGTTGATGGAATTCTGTAGAACTTGCGCTTTTTGTTGTTTTTATCAAAACGATTTGTACAACCTACAGCACAACAAGACATGATTGTTTACCGGTATCTCTTTCTGAGCTCGACATGCGCACTAGAGCAGGAGGTGACGTGGGCCGCTAAGGGGTCTACATTTTTACACATGTGATTCAAAGGAAATTTGCCGCTGGCCAATGGCTAGTTCCTGCTTCTTATTTACGTCAGACTATGGAGCGCGAGGAGGGCCAAAACAAAACTAAGGAAGCCTGCGCGTTATTCGCGCGTTAAAAAAAAAATTAATGTCATTAAGTGGGCTTTGCATTAACGCATTAAAAACGCGCTAATTTTGACAGCCCTCTTTTTAATATAACCATGTTCTGCTGTGATGAAGGAACAATGAATCAAGCAAATATGGTTTTAAACTTTTACTCTTGTAAAATATATCTTAACATTTTTTTCATCATTTGTCTTTTGCAGGTTCATCAGGAGACATCATAATGACTCAGACTCCTGGAGCTGTTTCTGCTGCTGCAGGACTAACAGTTTCTATCAGATGTAAAGCTGGTTCACATGTTAGTGATGAGGTAGACTGGTACCTTCAGAAACCTGGAGAATCTATTAAACTATTAATTTATCATGTTAATCAGCGTCAGTCTGGAGTTCCAGATCGTTTCAGTGGAAGTCAGTCAGGAACTGACTTCACTCTGACCATCAGTGGAGTTCAGCCTGCAGATGCAGGAGTTTATTACTGTCGGTAGGATTACAGCACACCGTTCACACAGTGATACAACGTCGTACACAGCTGCTCTGAAGCAGTTTTACTCAGAGTGAAAATCATCAGACAAAAACAACATATTTTATTTCTTTTAATGAATAAAGTAATAAGAAGGTAAATCTGAATGTAAATTTCATCACGTTGATAAAACTATTTACAGCATTTTTCACTGAAACATTTTAACGATGAATAAACAATCTAACTGAAAGCTATAACTCCTGTAGAACAGCCACGCTAAGTTTAAAATCATTGTTTCAGTTTTAAAGGAGCAGGAGGCAGGATGATGAAACGAAACTCATTAGCGACGCGCTCGGCGCTGTGAGTAACTGCAGCCCGGCACGAGAGCACGCATGAACTCTTCACTATGAAAAAAAAAAGTTTCACAGTGATGTACGGCCAGAGCGCGGCTCAATATTATCAAAACAAGGCACCATGTCTAGCGACGAAGTAAGTAACAGTCCTGCTTAGAGGTTGGACTGTAGGTCAAATATGACATATTTCTAATGATTCATCTTCGGTTTGGAAAATGTCCGCTCTCTTCAGTGGTACACAGGAACTGAAGCATGATCACAGCTGAAATGCTACTGCACGCTAGCTCTCTCCGGCTACCGCACTATAGCTATCTCCGATTAATCGGTGAGATCATATCATCAAATCAAGCTCTGTTTACGTTTCTCGTCAGAATAAACGGAGCATCCATTTATCTCAAAAGACAAGTGGTGTCTTGTCCACAAAACGCAGAAGTGATCCAATTACTCCTTAGTTGCATTTAGCTATTGCAAATTAATCAGGAAGCTATATGCTAAGCACCGTTAGCTTCTTGTTTTTTGTTCATCTGCACAAAGATTTGTTAGATTACCTAAACTTGTATTATCTAAATCCATAGATTTTATTTTCTTAGTTTAAATTGCGGAGACCCCGCTCTGATATGTTTACCGATTATTCCTTACCTGGTCACTAGAAAATGAGCCATGTCCACATCCTTTTTCAGTCCCAGATAAAGTTGAAGCAGTCTCCATTCTTCAATAGCGTATCCAATACATATTCGGGTCCCTGTCCGGCTTTTCTCATACTTTCTTTTTGACTCTCAAGATGCCGCTGATAAAACCTTCTTCTTTGTGCCACTCTTTAGTGGGCTTTCAGTTGCGCTTGGTCTTTTGCTGGTTGTAGAATCCATTTCCAGAGTTCGTCCTCTTCTTCTGAGGTTTTAACGCGGCTAGCAAACAACGCATTACCGCCACCTAGCCAGCTTTTTCCTCTTCTTCTTCTTCTTCCGGTTTTGAAGCTTGTCGAGAACGCGCTTGAAGTGTCACATCTGTAAAACAGCGCGGGAAATTCGTGTCCGAACTGCAGCGCATTTTGCAGCACACAGCCTAGTTAACAAAATGGAATGATAAATGGATTTCATCATTCTTTGTAGTTTAAAATGCTTCATCACCCATTAGCTTCACAAGAATTAACATGTATCCTATTTATTTCTTGTTTTTGGACAAATCCTGCCTCCTACTCCTTTAAAGGTGTTCTAGAATGCAATTAATCAACAATCTAAAACAGAGCTTTGAGCCTCCAAAAAGCATAAGAAATTTTTTTTTGGCTTTCATTTGTCCCAGGAGCCCTGATACAGGCCATTCTAACCCCCCCTTACTCAATTTTCTAATTTACATAAAAAGTAGGTCAAACACGGCTTTGACTTTTTGGCATGCTGCTGTTGACCACCCAAGCTGTCTTATTCAACAACAACAAGGAAAATGTTGGTTTACATTCTAGGTCCTCTTTAAAGCAGAAAATCAAATCAGAAACATTCATACCTGCTTTTTATTATCTGTAGAAGTCTTGGTTGGTTCCTATTGGACAAATAGTATTTAACCTTTCAGTAAAAAAAAAGTGTACAGTTTATAAAATCTGCTGAAAGAAAAAATGCTTCATTTTATTTTCTTAAATTCCAAAAGTGAGTTTGTAATTTATTATTTATTAGTAAATTATAATTTAAACTCCCAGTTAAAACATGATGATGAAATCCCATTCCTAAAATTTAAACACAAATATTTAAATTTAATTTAAATATACTTTGTTAGATGAATATTTTCTAGTTATACTGTCAGTAATTTAAAGTAAAACTTCTTTAACAATCCAGCATAACTAATATTAAGTTTTGGATCAATAACTTTAGTGTCTGAAATGATTCTTCAAAGATCTGAACAGTTGATGAAGAGCACCGCTGAATAAATTCATGTCTTTTTGACTGAACCAGGTCCCTTTGGTCATTATTTATAATAAACAAAAACAAAACCTCTGAAAATTAAATGATAATTTATCTGATTTTTCAAAAACACCTGAAGTTATTTTAGAAAAAGTCTATTATTTTTTTTCCTAAACTGACTTTATGAAATCTGTCATGAAAGTCTGAAAACGTCTCACTGAGTCGTTGAAGTAAGTTTATGTAATAGAAGTTATTGATTTATGCTCATAGGTGAATCATTAAATGTAAACACCCAGACGTAAAGATGAAGTTGATCATTATATAATAAAATCACCAAAAGACATGATGAAACATTTTTATTGTTTAGAAAACCACAAGTTTTACAACATTTACCAAAAAACATTTCAGGGGAATAATTAAAGAATCTTCAAGAAGAGCAACGACAGTAAAATAAGAAACACCTCCCAATTAATTCAGCTCAGTACTGGGAACACTGGTCTCTTCTGAGTGACTCTGAGACTGGAGACTGGCAGCCCTGGGTGGCCTCACAGGTCACAGAGCCCACCTTCCTCCACTGGTCTGCAGTGAGCCTCAGGGTGCTGCTCCAGCTGTAGAGGCCGTCCTTCATCACCACGGGGCTCCTGCTCCCCTCCCAGCTGCTGCTGCTGCCGTCCACCTTCCAGGACAGACTCCAGTCTGAGGGGAAGCCCTTGTTGGCCAAACATGTAACTACTACATTACCCTGGATCAGCTCCCCACTGGAGGGAGGCAGCACCGTCAGGATGGGACGGGTATCACCTAGGAGACACCAATCAGGTCAGAGATCAGAAGCAGTTTGACTTTTTCTCATCAGGAAGTTTCTACCAGATGTTTTTCTGCTCCAGCAGTCTGACTCTCACACCTTGTTTCACTTCCTTTATAGAAACCTGTCAGTTTATCAGCTACAAGAGAATCCTCACTGTTGTCCTGCCAGAGCTTTGTAGCAACATAGTTTCATGTAAAAAACAAAACAAAGTAAAAAATCTTATCTTAATTCAGAATAACTCAATAAATACATTTCTTCACTGGACTGATTTTTAAATAAAGCAAAAATATTTCATACAAAATCTTGTACATATTTTTAATTTTCTTTCAAACATTAAAAGATTTAACATGAAATTTTTAAATTATTGTTAATAATTAAATATTGTCAGGCAAAACTTACTTTGTTCAAACTTTTTGGGAAAGAAAACAAGTCCAATGATTAACAATAACAAAAAAGCTCATTAAACATAAATCATATAATCATATAAATAAAAAATATATATTTTCTCTTTCTGAGTTCTAAAGTTTTCTGAAAGAATCACAAACAGCATTAAACTAATTTAAATTAAATAGAAGTCGACACAAACAGACTCTTGCTAGTATTAATGTAACTCTGCTGAACTAACAGCCTAGTATCTTTATCTCCACATCAGACACCAAAACTATTTAAAAGCACAAATATTTCTGTTTCTAATCTGATTTTAATTAATCCTCCAACATAAAGTCAGGTTCTGGAACTGAGCCGTCGTACAAAAACCTCTGACTGTAGAGAGTCACGGCTCTGAGTTTGTTACACTGAACTAAAACTACAATCCTTCATAATGAAACTTAACCTAAATATAATATCTGTTCAATTTTTGTTCAGACAGTAGATTCATGGTACATCTAACAAAGGTTTATGTATAAATACATAATGTTACTTCTGATCTTAATTTTCTAAAAGCAATTTTAAAATTTAATTTTTGTTATGAAAATAACAACAGATTAAAAATCTAATGTCAATCATTTAAAACCAAAAGAGAAAAGATTTAAACTTACTTCCAACCTCCAGTCTGGTTCCTCCACCAAACGTGTACCACAGTGATACAAACTGGTTGAGTCGTCGTACAAAAACCTCTGACTGTAGAGAGACACGGCTCTCTGAGTCTGACACAAACAAAAACACATTTAGCTTGTAGGAATTCAACAGGTAACCTAAAATAATAACATTTAAAAATGTTGACAACATGAAGCATTGATTCAAAATCTAAATAATTTTTCTTATATTTTTACTTATAAACTATTAAAATAAACCTAAAACAAACACAGATCTGTTATTGCACAGCTTAACTGATTTATCACCGTTTTAAATTCAATTAAAACTTTCAACTTTTGAAAAGAATCAGATCTGTATGGAAGTACAGAGCAGCCACCCATACAATCAATATCATCTTTTATATTCTTTCAATACGAATGTGAAAATAATATTGTTCAAATGTGAAAACACAAAAATCCTGAAAACCTCAGTTAGAAAATGATCTCAAGCTGACTGATGATTCTTTACACCATTGAAAAAGAAACAGTTTAGCAGCAAACCTCATAGTATAAAGAAAAAACAAACATGAAACTAACCACAAACAGATTTATTCTTTGTAAACTATCCTCATAATGATCCATGATCCTGCTGGAGTGAGTCATCAGATTTCCATAGAGCATGACTTTGCATCAGCAGCACCATGCTCCAGTGCTCTGGGAGAGTTTATAGTCCTGAGAGTTGAAGACTGGATGACTGACAGCTGTCCTTCATCACAACACAAGACTTGGAAATCCTCCTGATCAAAAACATGACTTTGATCTGCGTCCTCATCTGGACTCTCCTCTGCTGCTGCTTCACAGGTAAAGTCCAGAGAATCCAACTCCTCTCCTCTATGAACATCTGTCCCTCTGAAATGAAGCCCACAAAAGCATCAAGCTGCTTTCTGTTTTTGTCTCCTCAGAGTCCAGAGGTCAGTTCACAGTGACTCAGTCTGCAGCAGTGAGCTCTGGTGTGGGACGCTCCGTCTCCATCCCATGTAGAACCAGTCAGGGTGTTTATGAAAGCAACTGTTTAGCCTGGTACCAACAGAAAGATGGAGAAAGTCCTAAACTCCTCATTTATCGTGCTACCACCCGACAATCAGGGATTTCAGATCGTTTTACAGGCAGTGGATCAAACTCTGACTTCACTCTGACCATCAGTGGAGTTCAGGCTGAAGATGCTGCAGTTTATTACTGTCAGAGTTTTCACTATCCCAACAGCCAGTGGGTGTTCACACAGTGAAAAACAGTCATACAAAAACCTCCTTCAGCTGAAGAGGAACTGATCCACAGCTGCTCTGAAGCAGTTTTACTCAGAGTGGAAATCATTAAACAAAAATCCATCACAACAAAACTCATATCTTTTTTGAAAAGATTAAGTAGAATTTAAATCTCAATGTAAATTTCATCACCAGCTGCTGCTTTAACTATCAGTGCTCCAGATGTTAAAAGAAGGTTTCTAAAATCCAATGTGAGGAGGAGTCCAGGTCTGGATGTGATGACAGGAAAACTTCTAACATGTGCAGGTCAGCTATGTGATGTTCATAGAGACCTTTGGAACTGCTCGCTTGAATCAGTGGTTGTTCCAGTGGCAACAACAACGTTTCCATAACAACCTGATGACTAAAGGCCTGTTGCATTTACATCCTGGGTGGTGAAACGTTTTGAACACCCGCTGAAGCAGTTCTTAACAACTACAGAGAAATTAGACCCAATGCAGTTTGTACATCAGTGAAATAGAGGTGTGGAGGATGCTGCAGTCACTCTGCTACATTTGATACACAAACACTTGGAGATTGGTAAATCTCATGTTAGGCTCTAGGTGATGTTCATCCCTCGCTGATGATGCTGCCTACCTCCAGAGGGGAGCTGATCCAGGGTAATGCAACAAGTACATGCCTGGCTAACAAGGGCTTCCCCTCAGACTGGAGTCTGTCCTGGAAGGTGGACGGCAGCAGCAGCAGCAGCAGCTGGGAGGAGAGCAGGAGCCCCGTGGTGATGAAGGACGGCCTCTACAGCTGGAGCCGCACCCTGAGGCTCACTGCAGACCAGTGGAGGAAGGTGGGCTCTGTGACCTGTGAGGCCACCCAGGGCTGCCAGTCTCCAGTCTCAGTCACCACCCAGACTTAAAGCTGAAGTTGTTAATTATATAATAAAGTCACCGTTAGAGATGATGATACATCTTTATTGTTTTGAAACCCAAAAGTTTGATATTTACTAAAAACATTTCAGGGAAAAACAGGAATAATTGTAAAGAATCTTCAAGAAAAGCATAGGCAGTAAAATAAGAAACACTTTTAAATGCCCCGTGGAGGTATTATTTTTTTTTAAATATAGCTTTTTATTAAAATGTTCCATATTTAACCTTTAAAACTAAACAACAAATAGAAAACAGCCCAATAAAGTGCAGGGAAGTGTTACGAACCAGACTGTCTATGTGGTCTGGGTAACAATAATTGGAGGCATGTCCAGATGTTAAAGGAGTCATCACCTATAATACTGTGGATATCTACATCCTATTATAGTCTTTTAGGCCATTAAAATAAATTGTATTGGCAAAATAAATTAAAAATGTGCTTTTCTGATCTTTTTTTGTAAAGGGCATATTTTCTCGCGAGATCACACGCAATATTTCGGCTGGGTCGGACGAGATTGGTGGAAGGAAGCAGCTTCAGCATCTTTCTCCAAAATAACAAAAGGATTGCAAAAGAAATGTGATCATTTAACCTAGTATTATAGACACCGTGCAGCTTCTAGGAGATCCTAAAACATTATTTATATTATTAAAACAAACCTGATTTTCTCAGGAACCCAAGTCAGTGTTGGGCCAGACACCAGGGACGTGGCAACCCAGTATGAAGAGAAGGACATAATATTGCCTTCCACACCTGTGACGTCATCATCAGTGGTCTCATCAGTTCCCCCAAATGACCAGGACGAGGACTTCTATCCTGATAATGACATGTCCATTGAGACTGAATCATCAGATGATGATGTGTCTCTGGAGGAGGAGCCAAGCTGGTCAGTAACACATTCCATGAACCTTTAGAAGCTTTGGATGTTACGTTAACATTATACATTTTGCATTTTAGCCAACCATCAAGGGCAGACAAATATATTGTGTGTCATGATGAGCTGATGGAGCTGTTCTCA